>APFE031684323.1:51211-77651 GCA_000404065.3 Pinus taeda
TGATAAGAAATGTCTCATTCAAGATGCCATTTTTTATGGAGCTTGCACCTTTTGAAGCTTTGCCCCAAAGCCTCTTGTATGCATGCTAGGAACGACCAACTACGCCTCTCTACTTAACTACTAATATCACCATCAAGGCTAGGTAGGACAATTTTTCCTTTACTTTGCCGACGCGCAGATTACCCCTGCAAAGATGAATGGTTTTGGCCACTCACCCGACCTAGGCGGTTGAATTCAGTGGAATCATAGAGCAACATTAGCTGGTCGTTTCTTGCTTGCTTACAAAAGGTTTGCATGCCCCTAGGCATAGCGAAAAATTTCCAAGTTACCAAGAAAAATGCTTCCTCGGCGATGTCCATCGAAACAGACAAAGGTGAATGGCGCAGATGCACCTCCACTCACATAACTTTGACGAATGTATCTTATTCCAACCTGTTCCCATTTTCCTGTAAGGACGGGTTCACTAGACTAGTCATATATCCCTCATGAAAAACCACTCTATACCTGAGGTTTTCCTTTCGAAACAGACCAGGGTGCATGCCCCCTGGGTTTCAGTCACACCTTCCTGAATCACTCGCGCTCATCAGGTGGATGGATTGGAGACCGATGAGACATTTCTTGCATGAAAAGACCATTTAGGGATGACATTTGACTATTTGCGATGTGTGATCCGGGGAATGACATTTGGTCCACGAGCTTGACCATTCTGCCTTTGTGCGGAAAACACATTACTCTAAAGAGTGAGGAGATGATGGCTCCCATGAAATAAATATAGTCGCGTCCAAGGAGTAGATTATAATCTAAAGGTCCTTGAACTACCATAACGTTCATCTGAACAGTTTTCCTTCTCAAAGTAATGGGCACATTTGGAAGGATCCCTAAAGGTCGACTGGTTCCCTTGTCGAAGCCTGTTAGATTTCTCATTTCAGGCGAAAGCAATGGCGAGCCAAGCGCTTTCCAAGCAGTTGAGGAAATGATACTCATAGAAGCCCCTTCATCAATGATGGTACCAACCATGACCATTCTGTAAGCTTGTACAATGATTCTGAATGGTATACTGGCTGGCAAACAGGGTCTGCCTAGTAGATTCCAGTCGAAGAAAACAACTAGGTTGCTTGGTGGTGGGACCGAATAGATGACCGGGTAGGACTCTGATGAACTTCCTTCCTGCAGTAAAGGAATGGGAGGACTGCCCCCGAGCTCATCGGAGTCGGTGTTGATGAAAAGAATTTGAACGATGTCGTTCTCTTTCTCTTCAGTGGCAGTATCGTTCAAATATGAACACTCTAAAGGCAATACCGGGTCAACTACTGTATCGACCCTTTGACTTTCGTCTGGTATAGATTCTGAGGGTTCATTTTCAACGATAGGTGCTTCGGCTGACCACAAGGATGGGCTAGCTGGATTTTCAACCGGTGGAGGGCTCGGCAAGAGTTTTTGATATCCAAGAGGAAGTCGTAATGGTGAAATCAGACTATAATCTAAAACTCTTTTAGCCTCTTTAAGGAAGGGACAACGGTGGACGACGTGATCGCCTTCACACAACTTACAAGGAAGTTTAGGATTCCTTCTTTTTCCATGTGCTTCACTTTCACTGGCTGACGGTGAGCATTCAACATGATTGCCAGAGGTTGATGCTACCGGATTGTGCAAATGAGGAGACCAGTCCCTTAAGATCCGAGGGATGCAGGGAAAATCTCGGTGATAGTGGTCTCCATTGCAAATGACACAAGGAGATTTAGGTTTTGACTGTGCAATGTGTGGATTTTTGCTAGACGATACTTGGTTGCTCCCTTTCAATTTTGGTTCCTTTTTCTTCTTTTCCTTTTTCTCTTTCTGCTTCTTCTTCTTCTTAGTTACTTGACTTTTAGCTTTATCGGCTTTATCAAGCGAAGAGGAAGGAGGAGAAGGAGAATCAGATGAAGTATAAGGTTGGGAGGCAACTCTAGTGTCATCTAGTTGCTGGTTAGACTGTTCAGGAATTGTGGGATTCTAAATGACAGAGGTAGAGAAGAGCCAGACCGGAAAACCAATTGTCAATCCTGGAAGTGACAAAGTGGCCATATGGGGTGGACCAACATCTCCCCAAGATAGGAAGGGACTAGGATTTCCTTCACGGGGAAATCGTTGGTTGGTAGACTCCATTTTCTCAACCTGAAGATCAATAGGGGAATTTGTGACGTTATTTCGATTAAAATAAAATTTTAGACGCTTGGACACAACTTGTTTTTTCAATTTTAAAGGGTCGAGAAAAAACAAAAGATGACTCTAATCACCTTCGATTTTTATTGAGCTTGAAGTGACAAGTGCTCAGAGGACCTTTTCCTTTAAGGAGTCTGAAAAGGAGAAAAATGGACTTCTCTGGAGATCTAGGCAGAGAGGATTACTGAACCAATCATAAACTGCAGAATACTTTTTATAGTACAACAGTCAATCTTCCCGAATGCTATGTTCAGTGCATTACGATCGATAGGGCGGTAGACAGAGCTTCCTAAGGATAAAGGATGCATCCTATTGTGGTCTCCCAATATATACGCGACGGTATGTGGGAGCACAAGTTTGTACTGGCACTTACCCTCTTAGAGTGGAGGAATCACCCAACCAGCACTAAAAGCGACAGTTACCAGGCTTTACGATGCCGGAATACGTCTCTAGCCTAGACCTCTAGATGTTGTGCGTTAAGTTCCAAAGCGTTGTTAGATTCATTGGATTTATTTTAAGTTGATCTTGCTTAGCAGTTTGCCTTTCAGGTTCACCACGTGATGTATGTATAATTCCTAAATGCAGTCTAAGATGATAAACAAACGTTTCATCTTCTTTCAGAAATGAAAATCCTAGCTACTAAAGGGAAGAAAGTCAAGCATCTTTTCTTCACAGAGCATAGAGCACACGCTAATATGCACAATCCTAAATCAAGCCAAGCATTCAAAATGCAAATGCACATGCATGTATTTGTTTTTCAACTCTCTTAATGTGTGAATGATGCTAAGAAAGCTATGTGCAAAACTGAATTACTTTTAAAGTGACTGTACTCAACAAGATTCTTTTTCAAAACGAAGTGAAAGCAAGAGAGACACTTTGCGATTTTGAAATGGAAATTGCTTTTCGACACTTTAAAACTAGTAATTCAAATTCTATGCAATAGTAACTATATAATCAACTATCTAAAACAATGGAATTGCTTTCTAAAACTGAAAATGATAGCTACGACACTTTTAGATCTAGAGACGATAGTTCGATTATGCTACTTTTTGCAAAAGAGAACTAAAAATGACGCACAATACATAAATTTTTTTATAGTTCTTTGCACTAAGGAGGCATAATAATGCAAGAGAAGGGGGTTTTCACAGAAGCACACTGATTACGAACAACAAAACTCTTGAATAAGACTAAAAACAGTGAGAAAAATCCACATTCGGAGGGTAAAGTTAATCCTCCCTGACCATCGCACTTGTTACATAGTGAACTCGGTATGCAGCGCACCTACTCTACTCGGGAAGTGCGATGCATACAGGCTGCCTTGAAGGCAGGGTGCGATGGTACCAGTGTGAGACTTTGAATGAGATTTCACTCACAGTTCGCAATTTAGTTCAAGTGTTTAGGCTGAAAAAGTAAAGATCAGTGTATGCAAAACACACGGGTGATCTAAGAGGTTACTAGAGCCACCACTCAGGGCAATTAGATTACTTGCATATCTATTGTTTAATTCATAAACAAAACACAGAGATTGACTGAAGTAGCATTGATCTACTTTCCATTTGTATGACAAATGCAGTTCAAAGGCTAGCTGGCTTGACTTCGGGCTCCGTCTGTATGTTTATAAAAGAAACAAGGATAGATAGGCTAACAAGTAATCTAGTTGCTCCCCAGTGGAGTCGCAATTTTGTTATACGGGAATAGTGTCCACGCGAATGCTGCTATTCCCACTAAGATGCGTGGCTATCTTAGAAACAAACAATCAAATTCTACTATTGATTCCTTTTATGAAAATAGATGAGAGGAGAACCAAGAGGGCCAACCTGAGTCTTGTGCTCGATTTCCTCTCCTTCTTGATAGAGTTTTTTCGCTTGCTCTTTGTCTGCTCAGCTTCAAAAGGACCTGTAGAATCACAGCAACATACTACTATGCAAGAAACAAGGATCTAAGTTCATAAATAATGCAGGATCAGATGTGCATTAACCATATACAAGCATATATAAACAAGTACACAAGAATATGGAAGGAAACAAGAATAGCTTTATTCAGATAAAAAGTAGCAAGAGGATTACAACCATGAGCTCTGACCCAACATCATCCTCCAGCTAAGAAGCCCTTCTTTCACCTCAAGCAAAGCAAAATCACCCATCACTATGAATGTACACCATAATACCAACAACACTTCTCTATAAGTTACAAAATTCCAGCCTCTAGATCTCTATGATGAGGGATCCATATATAGATGATTACAGAGAGGTGAGTCATCTTTTAGGATCTTGATTAGTGTCTTCTCTCTGATAGTTCCTGCTTTCACTTGGAGAATGATGATCTCTTACTCATCCCTGGTCGAAAATGGAGTGGCAAGTGTCAGAGGGGAAGCTTCTGGAAGATTCCATGATCTTCCACCTAGCATTTTTGTCCCTGCCATTTGTCCATTCCCGACCATCGCACCCTACAGAGGAGAAAAATAGTATGCATCGCACCCTGTACATTGGGAAGGTGATATGCACCGCACCCTCTGCATTGAGCTTTTCATATGGTCGAGTTTTTACCATTTATGAGAAGTTTTCAGTGGAGAACTTCTGGAGGTGATGTAATTAGTTGACCTTGTTCCTTTAGGCAGTGAAGCAAAACTTTTAGGGACTTAAGATCCCTCAGTTTATGGACATTTGTGATTGGGGTTGAAGTTCCCAAAAATGTCTATAACATGTGGTAATGGTAAAAAAGAAGTAGGGTTGGATCGGGCTTATAACGTGTCACCAGCTTATCGAGTTGATCTAGCCGAACCAGTTGATGTAGATGCACCACCAATAAGACATATATATGTAAGAGTAATCTGCCTATCAACTAAGCACCTGTCAACTGAGTCTAGAAAAGAAAGAGGTAAGGTCATTTTGGAACAAGTCATGGCTTTCAAATAACAATTCATTTGCAACTGAAGGATGTTAAACTAGCGTTGCAACTGCTGATTCAAATCCTACTAATGCTTTTGGAATGGATTTGTATACCCTTGTTTTTGCGGAAATAACTAGCATTGGTGGTGTTTTCACTATTGTGACTTACTAAAACCAGTGGGGGTGCTACATTTCCTCACCTTCGCATAGCTAAGTAAAAGAAAGGGTAGTTTTCTAGTGACCTATAGTGTTTTTAACAAGATAATTGAATAATTAAAAATCCCTTTGAATTTCTTGTAGATAGAGTTTGAATTCCTTAATAAGAATGCAAGCAACACTAGAACTAGCCACTATGAGTGGAGAGTGAAAGGAGAGTAGGAACTGAGCAATCTTGCCATTTTTCATTTATCTAAATGAAATGAAAGTGTTTCATCACAGAGCACAATCAGAGGTGGCTTGCCCCACTTCCTGTACTACACTCATATAATGCCTTAGAAAAGGAAAAGAGTGTCTCATTTGGAAATGACACTCCTACTGTCATAAAAGGTAAAGGTTCTGTTTTCTTGAAAGAAAAAGTTAAAGCTGAGAATGTTATGTATGTTGATGGCTTAAAGCATAATCTGTTGAGTGTAAGTCAAATGTGTGATCAAGGAAATGAAGTAGTGTTTCGATCAAATGGATGTGTTGTTCATGAGCTTGATACAGGAGAAACTGTGATCAAAGGGACAAGAACTCTAAAAAACATATACATACTCAAGGGAGGACAACAACAGTGCTATCTAAGAAAAAATGATGAAAACTGACTATGGCACAGAAGATTGGGAAATCTAAGTTTTTCTCAAATAAGAAAACCATGCAGATTCCAGGCTATTCGTGATCTTCCAAATATCAACATCCCTGAAAATACTATATGCAAATCATGTCAATTTGGTAAGCAAACCAGATCTCAATTCATTGAAAAGGAAGGGTCAGCTAGTAAGCCTCTTGAACTTGTTCATATTGATTTATGTGGTCCATCAAGGAAAAAGTCACCTCGTGGAGAAGAATAATTTGTATTGTTCATTGATGATTTTTCCAAAATGTGTTGGATAGGTTTTCTAAAGCATAAAGATGAAGCATTTGAAAAGTTCAAAGCCTTCAAAGCTTTGGTTGAAAATGAATCAGATTGCAAAAACAAATGCCTCAGATCTGATTGAGGGGGGGAATTTACCTTAGACGAATTCTTTGACTTTTGTGAACAACATGGAATAAAAAGGCAGTTCTCCACCTCAAGGAATCCTCAACAAAATGGAGTGGTAGTGTTAGAGTCGGTCTAGTTATCCCACCGTCAGAGGTCAAAACTCTTTTTTGCATTTCATGTTTAGGTGTCCCATCAGTTTCGATCAGTTGCATTTCGTTAGGCATGCCATAACTCTGACGGAATGGTTTGTGTCACTCATTCCCCTCGTGCTTGGCACTGCTGGTTCAGTTCTATTCATAAAAACAAGTCTTGAAAGGTCATTTACAGTCATGTTTCAAATTTTTAGGTCATGACAATAGTTCTCTGTCATTAGGTCTAAGGTTGAGTCAATTTTGTTTTGCAAAATCTAAGAAGACCAGCAGGCCAGAGTGATGTCCTCGATAGATGGTTACCTCAATAATTTTTATCATTATACAGATAAATTAGGACTTCTCTTCAAAACTCTGTTTTTAAGATAAGTCGTCATCTCATTTTTGTAATAAATTTTCAAAAATCTCAGTTCTTGAATTGTCCAAGCGCAGCCTTGGTCTCCTTTACCAGATCATATCACAGCTATCCCTGCAAAAGATTGTCAAAGAAAATCATTATTTCAACCAAATTTAAGAAGGAAACCAAAAAGGTCAGAAGTCTATTAATCCTGAAAAAGCGTCAACGAAAAAACATTACAAAATGGGTTATGGACCAAGCAAAAATCAAAAGGGAGTCTTTATAAAGATATTTCATGACATTTTCAACTCATTTTGCATGCCAAGAGTGAAGAACATCATTTCAAAGCGAATTTGTGAATTTGAGAGGAAGTTGGAGCAGTTTCATGGGCGCGCGATGCACTAGACTAGGCGCGCGACGCATCAAAGGCATGCGGCGCACTGGGCACAGATCCACAGTGTAAAAATACACGTGCGCGGCGCATCAGAGGCGCGTGGCGCGTTGGGTGAGGCACGCGGTGCACTGGGTTTTAAGCCCCAAATTTGCTTGGAAAGGCATCAAATCGCCTCCTCTCCGCACAAATTTGCAGGTAGGCTCATATCCATTACTTGTGCTTGGATTTTGAAAGGTTAATGTAATGGGTTCATGATATGTTTGCCTTAGAAATCCAAGTGGAAAGCCCTCCTTTGTCAATGAAAAGTGCTGTAGGGTTTGAATGCAAAAAATTGCTGTAGGGTTCAAAAACAGAGTGTAACCAAGGTTGTGATTTTTTCCCCATTTCCCTTTGTTTCCCATTCCCAAATTCACCATTATTTTTCCCCATTAATTCCCTCATTAATCCTACACTATAATCCCTCAAATCTTAGTCCCTCACCTCTATTAAAAAATACATTATCCCTACCTAACATCCCAAAACCCTAAAATCCAATATTTTCATTTCCCTTTCCTTCCTTAATTCCCTTGTTTTTATTTCCAATTCCCTAATTCCCTAATGTTTTCCCTTTCCTAAATTCCCTTGTGCATTTGTGTCCCCTTGGTCAC
This sequence comes from Pinus taeda, assembly GCA_000404065.3. NCBI lineage: Eukaryota > Viridiplantae > Streptophyta > Pinopsida > Pinales > Pinaceae > Pinus > Pinus taeda. The sequence continues at coordinate 59,009 of APFE031684323.1, forward strand.
AGCATTTTAGAGCAAAGAACAGTTTACAGTCAATTGTACACACAATTTATACATCACCATCTATATTCTAGCTATCTTGTTTTCAAAGTCATGTCAGAGACCGAGTCAGTCTATGAGCAGGAGTATGATAGTGATTCTACACTAGAGTTAAATGTGCCAAATGTGCCACGGAGGTATCACAAAGGTGGCAAAAGTGGTCAGCATGTTAGGGAGGAGCCTACTTCTTTAGGTTAATTGCAAGCTTTCCCACTTGCAATGGATTGTTTTCGGCGTCAATCATGTTTCCAATACTGTGAGATGATCTCACAAACTCAGCATCATCGGGAACTAGTCTGTTTATTTGTTCTACATTTACATGATGGTCATGTAAACCTTGCCGGAGTGGATTTCACCTTGTCACCAGAGACTATTGCTCAGGCCACTGGGATACCAAATTTAGGGGAGGAATGGAGCAAACACCAGCTGTTAGACAGATTCTACTATGAGCCATATATTAAACCTGGGTATATGAGACACTTGAGCACAGTTTTTCCTTTCAGATTCCCGAGAGATGAGTTTGCACCATTGATGAAACTCATCATTCGATATTTCAGCTGCGAGGGCAGATTCTCGCGTCTCTATGCGTACCATGTTCGTTTTTTGATGCATTTCACGAGGGTACGTATGATGAACATTATGTATTTCATGTGTCGCAACATAGAGAGGATGGTGACTTTGGTACAAAGGAAGAGCCTAGCACATCAGCATAAGAGCATATATCATTACGCGTTGATCAAAATCATAGTGATGCATCAGTTGGCACAGCAGGGCATTACTTGGGAGGATTTCATCTCCCGTGACTACTTCTCAGCGCTACAACCACCTCCCGAGATAGTTCATGATGAGGGAGCGCCTTCACACCAGCCAGACATTCCTGAGACTGCGCATATAATTGCTCCTCCATATGTGACATACCAGCGAAGCCACAGGGCCTTATTTGCATCTACACGATGAGTACTATCTCCACCCGAGGTGGAAGGGGTCTTGTTGACTTCATCAGCACAGCGAGTATTATCTCCACATCATGTGGAAGGGGTCTCGCCTTCTTCTTTAGCATAGGTACAGATCCAGGATAGGGGCAAGAGGCCCATGTATGATGAGGGTCCTTCAGGAGGTCAGGACACGGATATCATTGATGTTGATGCTAGCTCTCCTGGCTCGGAGCTAAAGGAGATCATCTAAGAGCAAAGGGCTGAGAATGACTCACTGCAAAAGAAATTGCAGATGGCTAAGTGGGTGATTAACTACTTGGAGCAGCGCAACAAACAGCTCGAAGATGAACATACACTTTATGAGCTGCGGCAAATCCGGGAAGATCGAGAATTGGCCTGAAAGAGACCCGGTGATTTGACACCGATTGATCGAGAGTCTATGCTCATCCGGGTGAACACTCATTTGGAGAAATTTTTGGCGAAGGCAAACAGAGACAAGGACATGCTTCGTCATATGAAAACTCACTATTGGGCTCGTATGCATGTTTGCAAAGCAAAAATGAAGATCCTAAAGAGGCGATTGAGCAAAGCACTAAAACGGCGAAAAAATCCCGATCCACTCCAAATTTTGGCCGAGTCTTCATTGGCGAGGCACAATACATGATAGAGGGTCTTCACTCTGAATTTGAGAAAATTCGGAGAAATTTTTGTCATTTTGAAAATTTTGTCCTAAAAACAGGTTTTTTAGTTCAACGCGTAGCGCGTCGACGCACGCACTTAAGATTGGGACATTTTTTGGAGGAAAACTCTACATTTTTGGGATTTTCATGATGAATTATACATGCTCAGCTATTGCCAAAGCATTTCATTAAGATCTGGGTCCCGAAAAGGTCAAAAAACATGCAAACAATGACCTCACTACCCCTTTTTGGACACACAGGAAGCAGTCTTGGGAGAATGCACTTTTGGAGGGGAAAATGGACACCAAATTGGAAAATTCCACTTGGGTTGGAAAGTAGATAGGCAGGGCTTTCCAACAAGCCATCCCAAGCTCAATTTGGATGCCGGGAAGTGCCCCAAAAGTAATCTGAAAGGTGCGCGACGCATACAGCTCAGGTGCGCGACGCATAGAGATTGTTTGGTCGAATTTTCACCTTCTAGCTCAGAATTTTGGCCAGTTATGACTAGTTTCACCTCTTGATGTGATTTCTGACCCAAATTGATGTAATTTGATGTGTATGATGTAAATTTGGCACTTATTTACCTCTTCTAGATGATTTATTTACAAAATAGCAAAAATTTAATGTAATGGATCAATTTCCCTTCTTTTAGAGGCAAGTTGTTTTGGATGCCTAGATTTTAGTTCCATGATTAGAATTAGTTCAAACTGCTCCTAGAAGGAGGAGCTCGACCCCTAGAGGCAAGGAAAGGGGTTAGGATGGTCTATATGATGTAATTTCTCAATCATTTTTAGAGGTTGGAGAGGTTGGACTCTTGGGAATAGCTTGACACTCTATTGTACATATTTTATCTGCATTTTTGGCAAAGGAAAGACCGGGGTTTTGCAGCACTATTTGGGATTCATGTGGCTTTATGTGTTGATGGTATTCTTCTTTTAGTATTTTTAAGTTTTTTATGTGTATTGCTTTTCTTCTCTTATCTTCTGCAATTGAACAAATGAAGTGTTAAGGTAGAATCCATAATTTGCTATGCTCTGCCTTTAAGTTTGTTTGATTTTCCATGTTTTCATTTGTTTATTGAGAATCCTTGAAAGTTTCTTGCTCTCCTTAACCTCTCTCCAGTCAGATCTATCCATTCATTCTCTTTATAGGCATCAAAACAATCGCCTACCTTGCCCCAAGTAGACCTCTGCAAAAGCTGTGCCTCATCCCCGCACCCAAAATTTCCTTTCCCTTGAATTCAACAAAATTTCAAAAAATTAATTTCAAACTCCTTGTACTTCATACCTAGCCTAACATTAGTTATCAAATTAGTCATCTAGACCTCATTTTTCCAAGATTGAATCGAAGAGAGCCCTCTCCTGTCCTCGTAGGGCTAGCTATGAGGCTGAGCGTGGTTTGATGTAGCCTTGAGTTTTACCTTATTTCAGCCTAAGGTAGATTTTAGCACTAACAGGTAGAAAGGATGAATAGAACTATTCAAAAAATGGCTTGTGCTATGTTAGATGAATCTGGAACTCCTGTAACCTTCTGGGGTGAAGCTGCATTCACCGCCGTCACTATTCTCAACCAAGCAAATGTTCGGGTAAACAACACTCAAATTCCACATGAACTTTGGTATGGTAAGACTCCTACTGTAAAATACTTCAAAGTTTTTGGAAGAAAATGTTACATCAAAAGGATTGATGAAAAACTTGGTAAGTTTGAACCCAGAGCAGATGAAGGTATTCTACTTGGCTACTCTTCCTGAAGCAAAGGATATAAATGTGACAATAAAAACTTGGGAAAATTATTGAAAGTATTAATGTTGTGGATCATTTTCCCACATCAAATCACACTGATTCTGAAGAATAAACCAATGAAGCACCAGAATAAGAGATAACAATAGAAGAAAAGACTATGTCCAGGTATGTTCAGAAAAATCATCCAAAAGCTCAAATTTTAGGAGAAAAAGAAGCAGGTGTGCAGACTAGAAGAACCATTGCCGAAGCTTCAAGCTATCTAACATTACTATCTTCCATTGAACCTCACAATGTAAATGAAGCATGCAAAGATGAATGTTGGGTCAAGGTCATGAATGAAGAACTTGAGAAAATTGAAAGAATAATGCTTTGGAATTAGTTCCTAGACCTCATGATAAGAATATCATAGGAACAAAATGGATATTCAAAAACAAGCTGAATGAAAATGGAGTGGTTATTAGAAACAAGGCCAAACTTGTTTGTAAAGGATATACTCAACAAGAAGGTATAGATTTTTAAGAAACTTTTCTACTTTTTGCTAGACTTGAAGCCATCAGAATGTTTCTTTCTCTTTCTAGTTTTCAAAAAGTCAAAGTATACCAAATGGATGTAAAATCTACCTTTCTTAATGGAGACTTAGAAGAAGAAGTCTATATTGAAAAACTAGAAGGATTCATTCTTGAAAATGATGCAAAACTTGTATGCAAACTCAGAAAAGTTCTCCATGGTCTAAAACAGACTCCAAGGGCATGGTATTACCATCTTGACAAATATCTCCACCAACAAGGTTTTTCAAAGGGGTTAGTAGATAGCAATCTATATAAAAAGATGGACACCGATAAATTACTAATAATTGTTGTGTATGTTGATGATATCATTTTTGGTAGCAATGAAGAATCCATGAGTTAGAATTTTGCTTCAGTAATGCAGCAAGAATTTGAAATGTCCTTGCTTGGTGAGCTTACCTACTTTCTTGGTCTACAAGTGCAGCAAAATAAAGTTGGTATTTTTCTCTCACAAACCAAATATCTCAAACATATCCTGAAAAAGTACGACATGGAAGATTCTAAACTATTATGTACTCCAATGGTAACATGATGTAGTCTTAGCTCAAATGATGAATCAACAACAGTACATCAACCAACTTACAGATCCATGATTGGTAGTCTGCTTTATCTAACAAGTACCTGACCGGACATCGTGCTTGCAATGGGAATAGTTGGCAGATTCCAAGTAAATCCAAAGGAATCACATCTTCAGGCACTCAAAAGAATTTTCAAATATCTTCAAGGAACATAGAACTTTGGCTTATGGTATCCTCGAGATACAGATCTTACACTTCATCCATATAAAGATGCAGATTGGGCAGGAAGTGTTGATGATAGAAAAAGCACTAGTGGTGGTGCATTCTATATGGGTTCTAGATTGGTGTCTTGGTTCAACAAGAAAAAAATTTCAATTGCATTATCTACAGCTGAAGCAAAATACATGGTTGCTGCATCTTTCTGCACACAATTACTTTGGATGATGCAAACCTTGCTATGTATTCAAATCACATGTGCTCCACCCATCTCCATTAGCCCAAGTGTGAAAGTATCGAATATCTAATGTAGTGTGAAGAGCTAATGTGCAGGTTATTGGCTTATGGTGTTGTGCTTGATCTAAACCAAGGATGAACCTTAGCGCTTGATAAAAGATAAGTTCTAATGATATATCATGATCTTAAGGCTTGAAGTGAATTATATTTATGCGGTTTGATCATGTATCTGAATTACTGGTGCATGTTGTAGTCTGTAAATATGATGATCTGGGTATGACTGAAGTCTGGAATAGTTGTTAAGTTTAAATCATGTTTTACAGATCTGTATGTAGGTTCACTTTAGAAAAGAAGCGTATACACACTGGTTCTCAATATCAAAATAGCGTATACATCATAAATTTGATTTTCAGATTTGTACGCTGGTTCGCTTTGAGGAAAGCGTGTATGCACACATATATATTTGATGGTTAAATGATGTTGTTGATGGATCCAGTCTAAAAATGTATGAAATGTGGTACCTGGAAGAAAATAGAAAGTTGCAGCCTTCTGTAGGCCGACACCTACGTACTAGTAAACATATCAGCTAGTACAAGAGCTAGGGGGTTGTAGCTTCCTTCCAGTAGAAGCTGGAGAATGAGAGAAGGTTGTAGCCTTCTACAAGTAGAAGCTTGCGTACTGGTATAAGACTGCACGAGTACAAAAATTGTAAACATAATTATCTTATTATTAAAAGAAGACAGAGACGATTGCAACAGGTGGTTTTCACCCATATTGGGTTTCCACCTTATATCTTGGTGTTCATGTGTGTTTCTTATTTGTGATGATCTATTCTGTTTTTACTGCAATTGATTACTGTTTATATAGTTATGCTGCACTCATTAAAGATCAATATATGATGAATTAACTGAATCATAAGTTTTCTGGATATACGCTAGTTACACTAAACACAATTGCGTGTACATGTGAGTTCCCTTAACTAAAGTAGCATATATGAATCTGATTATGGAAATAAAAAATTATTAATTTGATAATACTAGTTAACCCCCCCTCTCAGTATTATTTCCAACACAATTGTGAACATTGGAAGTTGAGGTGGCTTAGAGGTAGGTGTATAAAATATATCCATAATATAACCAAGTGCACCATTCACAGAGCCAACTTCAACCCATAAATTACATGTCAACATAACACGCAGACCACGACACAACAAAACTTCACGGTCCAATTGATCATCATCAACACCAATAATTTCTGAACGCCTTAAATGCTCAGCAACACATCGTGTAAGTAGAGAATTTAATGATTTTAACATATGGCTACTATGGAAGGAGACCAAATTATTTGTTGGAAACATGTGAACTGTTACATTAAATAAATCTCTTTCTCTAGGATGCAACCTCATATCAGTGGTGACATAATAAACTCCCAATATTCAAGAACTGGTTCTACATTTCTTATGTTATTGAGGACTCTATGGAAACAAGATTTATTCTCATTATTCCCTTTTTGGCGAAAGATTGTGTCAAGAGTGACAACAATGTTGAATTTGTTCCACAAGACTTACTGTGCTGTATTACTTGCATACAAAGGCTTATCTCTCACAAGGGGCAGTTGGCCAAGGTCACCTAGAAGGATGATGGATCTTCCACCAGAATGACAATTATTTTTCTCTAGAAATGCTTCTCGTAATTGAGCATCTATTTGCATAAACAACCCCGATCCTAGAAATATCGTTAAATCAATCAATATATATCTAACACGTCGCATTTCTTCTTGGAGTACTGCAAGTGATTGCCCTTGTAGTGGTTGCATATCTTTAATTGGAATTTTTAGAGTTGAGTGTATTGCTTTTGCATGTATATTAAAAGTAGTTATTCCTGTTGGGGAAAGAAGAAGCAAATGGATTCTTCCATTACTTAACGAATTAGAAAGAGCTTCAAAAATACAATGGATAAGGAAAGACTTCCTAGTGCCCACAGTGCCTTGAACAATCATGAGAAGAACTTCATGAATCTCATATTGAGCAAAGTTCCTTAAAACAATTTCAAAAGCAAGTCGTGTTTTTTCGAAAAATAATTTGGAGATGCAAATGTTCTGTTTGAAAGGTCAATAATATCACCCCTTGATTTTGCATTCCTTATAAAATTAATAGCTTCTTCTGCAACATCATCAGAGATAGTTGTACTTTCTGAGTCAAAGTATAAATCAAAGTCCCTTCGACCAAGGGTGTGAGATCAGAAAAATTCACATCATTTGGTGGAATCAAGAGAGAGAAAATCTGCCATTCTTGAAAATCATCTTCAAGATTCATTTCCTGATTAGAAAAATCACCATCTTCTTCATCTTCAATATTGTCTATAATTAATAGATTTCGATCAACATGCCATGCTTGATATCGAAAATTTCTCCAATTTTCAATAATAATTTCAGCTGAAAGGGAAATTTCTACAGGGATGTAACGAAATGTCTTGTACAAGAGCAATTCTGTTTAGCAGAAGGTTTCAAATTCCTCTAAAGCCTCACCGAGAATAGAATAAAACCATGGCCAAACTGGAACAATAGCATGAACATCTCTAGGCTTCCATGGATCTTGGTTACGCTTGCTATCAAATGTCCAAGATCTTTTTGTTTCTATCAAAGATAGATGTTCAAGAAAAAAAGGTCTCTTCTAATAATGCTGAACAAAAGAATTTTTAGATGAACATTGCAAGCCATCCCTTGAGATTTTCCTAAAAAGCTTTCTTCCAACATTTAAGGAAACAAATTTCTGACTACAAACAACAAGAGGTAGCTTAAGAAACATATGACACGTCTCTTGTGCTCCAATGTCACGGTCAACAATTGTTTTTGCAAGAAATATTCTATATGCACATAAAGAATGATCCTTAGAGCCAATAGAATTTGAAATTCTAGTTAACATATGATGATAAATTTCATACCTTTTTCTGCTTTTGATGCATACTTAGCAATATATTTCAAGATAACATAGCGAGAAAGCACTCGTTGGAAATCAACATTTGCACACTGCATTGTTAGAAGGTTAATGTTATGTACATTAAGCCTGTCATCATTTCTTGCTGGCTTATATTTTTTTCTTCCTTGATCATCTATGAACAATCTTGGTTCATCACAAAGATCCCATGGACCATTGTACCGACATGTCAAAATAGTGCCCTTTTTGTTCAAACAAGAATCTACAGTACACTTTTTGTGCCTTTGGACACAATTTAACAATTCTTCGTAATCATTATGAGGATTACAAGAGAAAATATGACCAATATTCAATAGGAAAGCATCATCATTGAGGCTTCGTGGAACCATTATGTTGCGACGATGTATGTCATGTGGATTTCATGTAGTTACATATTTGTCGAAGAATATCTTTGCAAGTTGTACATCAGAGCCATTTTACTAATTAAGTATTTCCATGTCGGGAGAACCTTCTAACCATAGGAAACGATGGATATGTGCTTAACCTCTATGTTGCCACTCATATCTAAAAAAAATGAAGATATAGTTACTACAAACAATATAAGTAGAATCATAATAAAAGTTGTCAAAGTATAGAAAACAAATTCAACAACACAAACCCATACCAGAGGTCTTTAGCTTTAAGATATTTTTGGATAACTTCCTCTCGAAAAATATTGAATATATGGTGCATAAATGTCGCAACAATATGAGGGTATTGGATGGCATTTTCAATTTTCATACGATGCTCATTTAAATAACGAGAATGTGAATGTATGGGCATGAGGTTATGCAACTCTCGCCACTTTGTGTCAGCTGCACTCAAAGTAAAAAATAAAGATGGACATTCTAACTGAGTAATCATGTCAGTCAATTCAGCTCGACACCTAGTCCAGTATGCCCTTGTACCTCTTAGAGAAGAACCAAACCGCATAAGATGCCTAACCAACTTATTATCTAGTAAATCACATAGTTGGTGACACAACTCTTCAATTGTTGTAGGCGAGTTATCATGTAAATGTTTCTTTTGCAAAAACTGCAACAGTTGCTTGACTCTGATGCTGCATTATTATGTTCAATAGGTAATATCGAAAGCGAGGATGGCTTCCAAATCTCTGATCATAGTACCTAAGAAGATGCAATTCATACTCATGAAATTCAACACTACAAATACGTGGTTGCAACTAATTGACATCACTAGTGGGGAGAAATGTTGGGAATACCATATCTGATAACCCCTTTGTATTATATTCATTCATTGGAGAGATTCCAATACTGGGCCAATCCATGTCTTGAACATGTCAAGAATCAACATTATCAAGAAATTCTCTAATTTCTTCCACTTCTCTTTCTTCGTTTGATAGGAGAGCAACAAAAGAAGAATGAGAGAGAAAATTCTCAGCAAAAAACCCTCCCTTCATTATTAGTTTCATTGATCTCAAATTATTCAATATCACAATCATAGAAGAGAAATCTGTTGATCCATGGGGCAAAGCATTCACTAAATCATAGTCAATTACAACATCTCGAAAATATTGATACTTTTTATTTGTACTCATTTTACTTTTTATACAATAAAGTTAAATAAAATGAGAGGACGTGGGCCCTAACAATAAATACATATAAACTATGTTTGAAATGGGTGAAGGATCCTGCGGGCCCAACATAGAACTGCTCATTGTTTTTCGAAAACCGAAAATAGCCACGCAGGAACGCTTTGTTGTGGTTTTGGAAATGTGGGAGAAGGGTCCCGCTTTTGATCACCACCATTGATCTTGTGCACGGGACGTTTTTGGAAAACCACTTAACACAGGACATCCCCCAACGTTAACCTCTAACGAGCCTGGGGTTCCACATACCGTCGATTCAACTGGTTAACTAGGTATGTGAGGTTGTGGGCCATCGATTTGTGGTCAAAAGAACCTCCATTTATCTGTGTAAAGTCATGGTCTCGGCGCTCTTTAGAAGTCCAAAGTCCTTTTTCCATCCATCTCGTCGCTCCTCTGTTTAATCAAACAAGTCTTCAAATTACACACGTAGCTATGGTTTCAACATGTCAGAAGCCTGTGCTGTAGAACAAGTTATCAACTTCCAGATGCGGATCAAACATAGAACATTTGTCGTCGGTATCATTAGAACACCAAAAGTTTGATCCAATACTATTATGCTCATGTTGCGTGATACAAGATTCATCATCCTTGAAATCAAGAAGATAGATATCAACTTTTTAGAATTGTTATAATTCAATCTCAGTTGACTCAGAGTGGACGTTTTCATTTGCATTCAAATTTTCATTTTGTTGTGTGATGGCTCCTCATCGTTGACCTCCTTCAAAAAAGTATGAAAACACTACGAATATACTTATTGGATTCAAGGTTTGTATTTGAACAACATGCTTTGAGCTTCGCCCTTAGCTATTACCTCTGCAAGGTTACGTCGAGTAGCAAATCCAACCTAATGCAGCTCCTTGAGACAATCTACTTTTGGCACATGATAGATGGGTATACTCCTCTTACAACATTTGACCCTCCATATGCACGTCGCCCATATAAAATGATTCTTTAGGAACGTTATTACTGTTGTCATGGCCAAGATCATATACTCAAATAAAATGAATAGCTCCACTGATGGTCGATACGTTCTCAACAAAAATGATAGAGAGTTATTCAGAAAAGGAGTTGTCTATAATGCGATTTTTTGGAGATTTTGGCGATGGAATCCGGCGGATGAAATTGAGGTTAAATCTTGATTTGTTGCAGTGAAAATGGTTTTTAAACTGCATATTTGGATTCAGCGCCCTGAAAAACCCAGGGACGCTTTGATTGTGCAGAAACTAGCTATCAAATTTGCGATTCCAATAAATTGCTACTGGATTTTGATCAGAAAAACCCACCTGAAAGACTTTAAAAAGTCTCATTATAGACAACTGATTCAAAAAAATGCAATCCAGAGCCAACAAAAATGTCCTAAATTTTATTATCCGAAAATGAGACAAACGGGATGCAGTTGATGTTGTTGTCATATACTCGACTCTCTTTGGGCCAGTGAATGAAGTGGCTTAATCTAACAACAAGACTGTCACCATTCCCCAAAATGTAATGGAAAGCTCGTTACGGAAAATAGTAATTGCAAACTAAATCTGCATAACCTCTCACCATGATTGTTCATTTAACCGTTCTACTTCAACAATACGAGGATTCGAGACACAATTTTTAACTTTTATAATGATAAGGAGGCCGAAGACTTCTTGGGGATACCTATTGGATTCAGCAGTACACCAAAGACCCAACGTAGTCATTGTAGGTATCGGTGTAATCAATTTAAAAATAGAGCTTAATATTTTTGGAGTAATGGGGAAATCACTTTCTTTTCCTTCAAACATGTGATAGATTTGCAAGACAGGTTGAAAGCTATTGAATTTAGAATTTTGATAGTTTTACCTTTTCAAAATGTTGTACCTTTGTGAATCTAACTCAAGAGAAGAATTCTATTCAATATAATATTTTTTACCAATCTCTTTTGACATTCCATTTCAACACCCACTCTTCCACCTGGAGAGCTAAAGTTTGCTCTAAATAATTTCAACATTTTAACTCTGCAATCTTTTGTTACACCAAATCATTCAGGTGTTAAGGAATTATGGAGCATGGATTGTTGGATGGCTTTATCACTTTCTTCCAAGATGATATACATGTTCTTGGATGAGGCCATGGTCATATGGAGAGAGAGGCACAAGGGATCCAAGCTCATTCACTAGCTAAGGAGGGGCAACATCGAGTACCACGGGATGTTGTGGAGCCATTACGTTAAGCAGAGCTTGTACAGACAATAACTTCTTGCTGAGTACTAGTCCTTCAGGCCTATATCAACATCTAGTTGAAGCTTGGAATGCTATGGGATGGAAGAAACCATCTGTAATTCATGTCCAATCCATTTCCCTCACCTTGGAAGGTATTTCTTCAAAATAAACATTTTCTTGTTTAGGGTTATGGTTTTTGTTGAGGCAAATATGTTTACATATTTCAATGTTGCATGGGTGTTCTGTTTGTTAAAAAAGAAGAATCAAATTTATTGAATTGAACCTGGGAAGCTCATAGGTGTGGAACACCAACTGGAGACTACCTTTGCAGAACATGCTCTTCCATTACAATCATTACATGAGAAATATATAATTTACACACAATTAGGAAAATTGAAACAATACCCTAGAAATCATGAACAAACTCCTAATCTAAGGTTCGGTTGAACCGTCACTCCATTAATACATTTCATCATTAATCTCAACACTCCCCCTTATTGGAGAAATGGATTCACACATATGCTTAACACTTCCTTAAACAATTAAAACTTGATTCTACCAAGAGGTTTGGTAAAAATATCAGTAGCATTGTCACAACTATTACAATATTCAATATGGATTTCTTTTGATTGAACTTTTTCCTTGACAAAATGAAACTGTGTATTGATATGCTTTGTGTTCTTATGAAATACTGGATTATTTGCAAGTTTGATGGAGCTCTGGTTGTCACATTTTATCACTGTTTTCTGTTCTTCTCCAACATCAAGGAGAAGTCTCATCAACCAAACTGCTTCACATGTTGCTGCACACATAGCTTGATATTCAGCTTCCGCAAAAGACAAGGACACTATGTTTTGATTTTTGCTGCTCCATGTAATGACCCTGGTTCCAATGCTAAATTCATATCCTGTTATGGATCATTTGTCATCTAAATTTCCAGCCCAATCGGAGTTTGAAAAAATTGTCAATTTAACATCACATGAATAAGTATAAACAATACCAAAATCTAAGGTTCCCTAGAGATATCTTAAAACACCTTTTGCTTCAACCTAATGGCTCTCAAGGGGCTTTGACATAAATTGGCTCAATGCACTGACTACATAAGCCAAATCTGGCCTAGTTGTAGTCAAGCAGATTAGATCCCAACTAGTTACCTATACAAAGTTGCATCTGCCTCCTTAGATCCATCATCATTCTGAATTTTTATATTCTAGTGTAAAGGTACTGATGTAGCTTTGCATTGATCCATTCTTAACTTTTCCAGTAAGCTCCTAACATACTTACTCTGTGACAGAAAAGTTTGTCCACAATTTCTCCAGACTTCCAAACCCAAACAGTGATGTAGCTCTCCAAGGTCTTTTATGTCAAATACTTGTGACATATGCTCCTTGATTTCTTTAATGAGATTATTAGCAATCCCTGTAATGATTAGATCATCTACATATAAAGAAATCAAAACAATCATTCCCTCTTTATCAAACATGGTATAAAGATTAGGTCATTTTTTCTTCTTTTATAACAATGCTGTAGGAAAAATGAATCAATTTTGTCATACCATGACCTGAGTGCCTATTTTAGTCCATACAACGCTTTCTTCAACCTGAAAACTAAATGTTCTTCACCCTGTTTGACAAATCCCTTAGGTTTCACTAAGTAGACTTCTTCTTTTAAGTCCATATTTAAAAAAACAGATTTAACATCTAGCTGGTGAATCACCCAATGATGTTTGGTAGCTAAAGGAATTATCATTTTGATTGTGTTTAGCTTAGCTACAGGGGCAAATGTTTCATCATAATCTATGCCTTCTTGATGTGAATACCCCTTTGCAACCAGCGTAGCTTTATATTTATCTATGCTCCCATCTGCTTTAATTTTAGGCTTATACATCCATTTGCATCCTATGGGTTGTTTTCCTTCAGGTAGTTTAACTAAATCCCAAGTTTTATTTTTGAGGATTGACTCATATTCCTCTTCCATAACATCCCTCCATTCACTATATTGACTGGCTTCTTTATAACTAGAGGGTTAAACAACATTCATCATAATAGTTATAAAAGCATTTCCCCTATATCTTGCTGGCAATTGAACCTTCCTACTTGATCTCCTAAGTGGTGGGGTAGCTTCAAACCTTGTCTGGTCATCCTTTTTTGGACTTGGATTGAAAACTACATCATCTTTTTCCCCTTCATGTTGTTGCTGCTACTACTCATTGCTGTCATCTGATTCATCACTTCCTTCTTCCACCAACAAGGGCACATGCCATTTTTCATTAGCACTCTCATGGCTTCCATCATTAACCTGCTCATGAAACATTACATCTCTGGTCACAAAAACTTTATGAGTAGAGGGATTAAATAGTTTGTAAGCCTTAAATTATGTACAATACCCAACAAAAATACCTTTGACGGCCTTTGAATCTAGTTTCTTTTTATCTTCCTTTGGGACATGAGAAAAGGCTTTACTACCAAAAACTCTCAAATGCTTAACTACAGGCTTATAGCCAAATAAATCTTCAAAAGGAGTTTTGAAATCTAAACTTCTTGTTGGAATGTTATTCTTTAGATATAATGCAGTATTAATTGCTTCAGCCCAAAACCCATTAGAAACATTCTTACCTTTTAACATACTGTGAGCACACTCCACAAGGGTTATGTTCTTCCTCTCTGCAACCTCCTTCTGTTGAGGAGTGTGGGGTAATGTAAACTATTGATGTATCCCATGATATTTGCACTATTTGAGGACACAAGATTTCTTGTACTCTCCCCCCTTGATCCGAGCAGAGAATCCTCATGCATTTACCTGTCTGCTTTTCAACCATACTTCGCAACTCCTTGAAGTATTCAAAAGTGTGGCTCTTCTTCCTGAGGAAATACACCCAAGTAAATCTAGTACAGTCATCAATAAATAGTAAAAAATAGTATGTGCCACCTAATGACCTTGTCTGCATAGGCCTGCATAAATATTTGTGTACCAACGCGAGTATATCTCTCTTCCTTCTACTAGCATTCATAGGAAATTCATCTCTATGCGTCAATCCAAGTGCACATGCATCACAATCAATATGGAAAGGTTTTAAAATAGAAATACCTTCGACCATACCTCTTTTATATAATAGCAGTAGATCATTGAAGTTAATATGGACGAACCTCTGATGCCATAAGTCCACTGTAGTCATGGCAGATGATGTCAATGCCTAATGTGGCACGCTTTTAAAATTTAGCTTGTACAATCATGCCACATGAATACCTGATGCAATAGGCTTCATACAATCCAACGGGTATTTAATAACACAATATGATTTATAAAATTTTACCTTGAGATTTTGATTAGTTATTGTGGAGATAGAGATCATATTCTTTTTTATCCCGGGTACATACATTACATTATGAATATATCTAATATTTCCACCAAGCAAAACAACAGGAATATTACCATAGCCTTTGATTTGGTACCCTCTATCATCGCCAAGATAGATGTTTGCTCCACTCCTGGTCTCTTGAAGTCTTCAAACCACTGTCTATTCCCTGTCATGTGGATGGATGCATCTGAGTCAACAAACTAGGTATCTGCTTCATCATCCTTAGCCGAAAATGCAGAGTTAGATATGAACGGTCTGAGGTTCTGACTCTATTCCTCATCAGAAAAATGACTTGCATGCTATTTATGTCTCTTCTAGCCTTCATTAGACTTCTTCTTCATGCAATATCTGGCTATATGGCTGGTTCTACCACAATAAAAACATTTGGTCACAGAGTCATTTCTAGTGAAAGACGTACCTTGAGGTGGGGGCATCTTTCTCTATGGGGTTGCACTGCTCTTTTGTGCTGCATTTTGCTTTCTTCTAAAGGGCTTCTTCTTCACCATTAAGGCTAGATCTCAACTCTGAGGTTTATGAGTCAGTCGCCTTTCCTCCTCTTGCATGAGGATCCCTGTCAATTCTTCAAACACATGGCTTTTTCTCTTGCATTCAAGCCAGTGATGAACATCTGATACTCGTCAGTCATATCATTCATAGTAATTGTGACCAAATTTGTATCTGACACAGCTTCACCGATGTCGCATAGCTTGTTCTTAAGCTCCTTGATCCACGAAATAAATGCTACAATTGTCTCAGTCTCCTCCATCTTCATGGAGATAATCTTGCTCTTCAAGAACAACAATCGATTGGTGTTCTTGACCTCATAGAGATCCTTGAGCGTCTTCCAGATTTCTGGTGCAGTCTTGCAATCATGGATCTGGAGAATAATGCAATCTTTGACCGACAATTTCAGGAGCATTCTCGCCTTAGTCTCCCACTTATCTCAGTCTTGTATTGTTGTTGTTGTTTCTCCTGCAAGTACGTTCAGCGTCACCTCATCATTATTCAGAATTGCCCATGCATTGTGTCCCTCAAGCAGGGTCTGCAATTTAAATTTCCAACCAAAAGAATTGGATGCATCCAACTTTTTATTCTCATTAAGGCATTCTTCTACTAACTGATTATTCATCTTGAATAATAATAAAAAAAACTTCAACTCCAATAACTTAAAAAAACAACCCCGGATCTTAAAAACTACTGAAAACGACATATCCAATGAAAACTTCAATTAAAACTGGGTCCAAATCCCTTTTTTTAAGATATCACTCCAAATTCTTTTAAAAAAAAAATTCTTCCTCTTTATCAAATAATGAGCCCCCTTTTTTTAATTAAAAAATTTAATTAAAAACCTTTAATTTTAAATACTTTAATTAAAATCTTAATTTAAAAAAAAAAAATTCAATGTTCCATCAATTGCCAAATTGCTATAGCCCAACCCTGTAAATGAAACAAACCCTCCCTGAAATTGGCTTGATCCCCATCACAATATAAGCTCTCACAGCGCCTGTCAGAGATGATTTGGGGCTATGTGTGATATCACACTCCGCAGCTAGAATTTAAATCTGTATCCATGGTTATGTCCACGCTTGAAGCGTTGTTTTTGGCACAGGGCGAATAAGATGGCAAGTTGATACATAAAACAAGATCGAGGTCTCGATGCTCGATTGTGTTGGAATTTTATGGTGAATTCCATAACACAAAACATCATAGAACAACTCTCTGATATGATGGAATTTTCTGCTAAATTCCTTAACAAACAGACAATACAAAACTGCTCTGTTTTTACTCAGAAAACTGAAAAATTTCGTTCTCTGGACTTGGTGTTGCAGCGACAGGATTCGGTGTTGCAGCAACAGGAAATAACACTCTGTTTCTGTTAACACAGAAAAACAGAAAACTGCTTGCTGGAAACGGTGTTGCAACAACACAGTTTGGTGTTGCAGCAACGCTGATCGTGGTGTTGCAGCAACGCGAGTTTTGACGTCAAGCCACTCGGTGTAACAGCAACACGATTTTGATGCTAAGTCACTTTATGGGCGTCAAAATTACTTATAAATTTACAGAGTGAAATCAAAGTGTTTTTGACACTTGGTGTAACAACAACTGAAAATCAGCAATACAGTAAACTGATAAACTGCAAACTTGTATTCATGAACAGTGAACAAAAACTGATACAAAAACTTAGCTGTTACAAGAGGAACGCTTCAGTTCCAGAAATCGATTTTCTATCTCAGAAAATCGCAGGTTCAGCACTACTGTGCATTTACAGAAGAGACACACTCAGTTCTTCTAACCTTCGCTCAAAGTACAAAAACAGAACTGCTGTTCTAAATCACAGAAAACAGAACTGCTGTTCTTTTCTGCTTACGCTGTCTCTCTTTCACTTCTTCTCATTAGAAAACATGACTGCTGTGCGTGTATTTATATGAAAACAAATATCTGAGTTAAACATTAAACAAAGTAAAAATATCTGCTGATCTTTATCTGCGTATTTATTGCAGAAGAGGCGGTGATGAAAAGTAAGTCGGTTGTCTGCAGGGGATTTTAATTCTGAAAAATATCAGTGGACTTTTGCGGCTTCCGGATAATCTGAAATTAATTGCTGAAGATCAGATCATTTATGTGATGCAGTTGGAATTAATTTCCAACAGATTGGCGAGCTTGTCGATGAGTCCTATTGGAAGAAGTTTGTTATCTCTACCGTTCTTGGGATCTTCAACGCCGGAATCGAGTGTGCTTCAGGAGGTGGAGAGCTTGTTAAAAAAAATATTCCCTGCATCTCTTCTCACGCGGCAACATAATATCCTCGTTCAGGCTCACGCCCAACCACGAACTTCACAGATCACAAATTCCAAAACACTTAGACTCACAGCGTAGAGCACAGAAAATCGTGACCTCCTCCACTGCAGACTCGACGCTCTTTCACTATGACAGAGCCGCGTCGTTCTGGAAAATAAAAATGCGTAAGGGTAGGACTGGATCGACGCGACTATGGCGATGGATCCCACGCTGATCGCCCTTAAAAAATGCGTCGGTCTAATTTTTGCCTCTCAGCCTTCTCTATAACTCCTCCACTGAAGGTTACAGGCAGTGCTCAGCCCTGTACCTCCTATATCATGTTAAAAAAAAAAATCAAATTTATTGAATTGAACTTGGGTAGCTCTGGAACACCATTTGGAGACTGTCTTTGTAGAATACACTTTTCCATTTGTAGGAATTTACAGGGTAAGTTCCTCAGACAGAACACCAGAAGGACACCGCTCACAAACAGATCACAGATCAATACACCAGTATTTTGACGTGGTTAAAACCCTCAGAGAGGGAAACAGTCCACGGCCTGCGCCAACGTGGCTACTACAGGCAAATTATTAATAAAAGAATGAAAATTTACATAAGCTTCTCTCATGCACGGTTAACCTACAAATGACCCTCCATGCGCTTTAAATAGAATTCATGGACCAATCGGGTGTCAAGCCAGGGATCAAGTGTCGGTAATACCGAGGAGAGGATGAACCGTCGGATCACTACATATCGTGACCGTCGGATTGTAAGTTACAAATGTACATCGTAAAGAAACACACTT
>APFE031684323.1:81920-97794 GCA_000404065.3 Pinus taeda
GGCTCTAATTTCATTTTTAATCCCAAAAACTTTAGTGATTTGTTTTAATGCTGCATCAGGAGTATCAAGATCTGCAATATGAAATCTAAGATCAGGAGAAATAGACATCCCTATCAAACCACGTGCTTGATCTTGTCTATTTTCCCATTTTGCAACCTTGTCTTCATCTGTTGGTTTCTTCTCTTGGCCCGTGGCTATTCTGTAGAGACCTTTACTTCTAAGTAAATCTTCCATGTATGATGCCCATTGGAAGTAGTTAGTGCTGTCAAGAATGACTTGGCATGGACTTTTCATTTTTTTAAAAAAACTGAAGCTGAAGATGCTGAAAGTAAGTGTTCCAATGGATAGATCTCGAAAAATTAGGCTGTTTTAAAAAAAACGGCTCTGAAAAAGGCTTATGGATGAAGAAGTTATGGCTTTTTGAAAAAAAATTGTTGAAGTTGCCGGCAAAGTGCGCGAATGTTCGGGAATGAAAAAAAAACGCCCCCACAAAATGGAGATTTGAACCCAAGACCTCTACTCTCTTAAAATAGCTTTGAACCAATTGATCTATACAAAAAATTTGAGAGAGAGAGAGAGAGAGAGAGAGAGGGGGGCTTTGGGTTGCGTGTGCCTTGAGAAACCTCTTTTTCCCTACAAAACACAAAACACAAAACCCAACACGGACATGCAAAGAAAAACGAACCTATGGCTCGAAGTTAGCTTTACCCAAAAAACTAAATATTTAAAAAAAATAGGTTTAGCCGAAAAACTAAATATTTTTCTCAATGTTTCTGATTTTCCGAGATCACACTAAGTTGCAGGGAAAAGAGCATACGCATGAGAAAAAAAATCCTTCCTTTCTGTTTCTGATTTGCCCAGATCGCACAGAGTCGCAGGGCAAAGAGCATACGCAGAAATGAAAGGTATAGATCCGGTAAAAAAAAACTAAATAAACCGAAACCGAAATAAGCAGAGAGAAAATAACAGTAAACTGCAAATAAAGACTGTATACCTCCAGATCTTAAAAATGACGCAGATAGGGCTACCGGAAACCTTTTCGCGTGAAACGAAAGGGGTCCCTCACTGGAACAGATGCTCCGAACACAACAGAGCAGTCCTCTCGGCCCGAAAACAGTCAGAAACAGTAGATCTAGGAAACGACAGCCGCATGCAGTTCTACCGGCTTCAGATTTGGATCACCAACGGACGCGGCCCTCAAATAGCTCTGATACCATGTAGGAATTTACAGGGTAAGTTCCTCAGACAGAACACCAAAAGGACACCGCTCACAAACAGATCACAGATCAATACACCAGTATTTTGACGTGGTTAAAACCCTCAGAGAGGGAAACAGTCCACGGCCTGCGCCAACGTGGCTACTACAGGCAATTTATTAATAAAAGAATGAAAATTTACATAAGCTTCTCTCATGCACGGTTAACCTACAAATGACCCTCCATGCGCTTTAAATAGATTTCATGGACCAATCGGGTGTCAAGCCACGGATCAAGTGTCGGTAATACCGAGGAGAGAATGAACCGTCGGATCACTACATATCGTGACCGTCGGATTGTAAGTTACAAAATGTACAACGGTAAAGAAACACACTTTACCTAATTCTATACCTAACTCTATACTAGACCAAGTTGAACTTAACTATTCCTATGTGTCGGAATATCCTAACACCATTACCATCATTACATGATAAATATATAATTTACACACAATTAGGGAAGTTGAAACAATACCTTAGAAATCAGGAACAAACCCCTAATCTAAGGTTCTGTTGAACCGTCAATTCATTAATACATTTTATTATTAATCTCAAAACTGTCAGGGTTTAGTATTTAGTGTCAAATAATGGTGCAGTCCGTAAATTTCGACGGTTGTGGTTTTGTATTGATTATATGTTAAACTGAGTTGTTCTTTTCTAATTATTATGTTATTTGTTCTTTCAGGTAGAATTTGATCAAATTGGATCAGATGGGTTCAGCGAAAACAACAACGTTTGTTATTCAAATTCTGCAAGAACTTCGTCAGAAACCACAGCCATTGTTGCTTCTATCCTTTCTCCAACGAAGTATTTTTCTAAGCCACTAGTCAGTTGAAAAGTTAAAAAACAAAGTTGCTTGAATTTAGTATAACTCTGCCATTTTTACATGCATTATAGTATTGTTGGAAAATGTGTCTGTCTATATATCTTTGAAAATATGTATTAACGAAATTCACAGTTCAAGTGAAATGTAAACAGTGCTGGAATTTTGTCCAACAAGTGTTTCGTCTTTGAACAATACTTGTTCTTGGCACGCCCGACAAGCATGTTAGTTAGGCCTTTCATCACGTGGTTCCTTCAAATCAATTCCTATGGCCAAGGGAAGATTTAGATTAGTTATTATTTCACTTCAGGTAGCATCCTACCCTTCTCCTATAGTACATTAAAGTGAACCTACTGTTGTAAGTAGGAACTAGTGATTTTGCCTCTGCATAAGACTTTAGGAACTAATTCCTTATCATCTTTTATAAAAACTATTGCACTCCCTTGAACATTGTCATCAGACACTAAATGGTAGAATATTTGTAGTGAATTGCTGAGATAGTGCCTGCAA
This sequence comes from Pinus taeda, assembly GCA_000404065.3. Classification (NCBI taxonomy): domain Eukaryota; kingdom Viridiplantae; phylum Streptophyta; class Pinopsida; order Pinales; family Pinaceae; genus Pinus; species Pinus taeda. The sequence goes on from APFE031684323.1 coordinate 84,509, forward strand.
TTACGAAGATAAATATAAGAACATTGAAGCTTCCCTTCTGAGAAAATTCTCCTACTAGAATATTCTATTGTGGTATTGGTTGCATTTTTTGCAAAATGCATTAAACTCTTTGTTGGCATTCTCCTAGTAATTTTTTTGATAGGGGAAATTGGAAGAAAAACAGAGGAGGATGTTATTGTATTTATTAAGATATATACATATCTTATAAGCTTCCTTAAATTTTGCAAATTACTTTCATTTATAAGCATTATCTCTAGGTTGTATACTATAAATTGATTATTTATGTTCCTTCCATGCTTGTTTTCCTTTACTTGCTTGTAATTGAATGATATATATATATTAATATATATATATATATATATATATTTACAAGTAAAACAATTTACATTTAATATCTGCACCTATGGGTCATCAATGTTGCTAGGGTCTCAACTGTGGTTTTCTATTGAAGCATACTTGGATTGAATATGGACCATATTTAAAATATGTGTTCCAACTTATTGCTATAGTTGATGGACTTATGAAGAATTTGTCTATTACCATGAACAATTTTGTAATAATAAAGCCCCATCAATATTCAAATGATTCTCAAGATCCATATTCAAATGATTCTCAAGATCCATCTAAAGATAATTCAGTATCATAGGGCTTACACCATTCAAGATGGTGGGTTACATGGATAGAATGTAACACATGCATTTCTTATTTATAATGGAACTAAGGCATACAAAATTTATTACATATGTTAGGTTTCAACTATTCCTTGTACAATTTTAAGGGAGTGAATTAAGTGGCAATGTTGTTTCCCATGATAATCATTTTTCATGGTGCTAATAATATTTGTAATATGATGTAGGTGGGAGGGACCTTGCATGAGGTCTTTCCATCCAAACATATAATATTTGATTCCAAAAAGTAAATCACTAGGTTTATCAAATGTACAAGTAAGGGGAAGTTCAAGATTTTATAGCTTTTTGTATAGAGGATGCTAGTTTATGAGTTTTTCCAATTTTTATTTTTTATTTTTGTGACTTTCCATTATTCCTTGTATTTGATTATAAATAAATAGGTTTAGCAAGAGCTGAAGTAGACATGATACCAATTTGTAAGATTTCCCAATTCTTGTTTATAATGTGATTTTCTATTATTCCTTGTATTTAGTGCATGATATATAACTTTTACTTCCTAAACTGTAAGTATAAACAACATTGGTACTTTACTTGTGGGAGGTTGGCCTTTTCTGATAAGTCAATAGAAGAAGAAGTAAGATAAAAATCAATAAGTTTCTTGCTATTTTGCTTGGATTGTTTGTATGTTGGTTAATGATTTTGAAAGTTAGGTAATAAATTAATGATGCACATATTTGTAATTGAACCAATTTTTTCTGTTTTGGTTTTGAATTTCATGAAAAAGACCTTTTCAAGTGTTATCTATGTTTATGATGTGTTCATATATATTATAGTTATATTTATAGGGCACTTTAATGTACTAGTTACCAATGTTCATATTCATTTATGGTACATGAACACACCACACACATGTTCAGTCAATGTTAGAACTAAGATCTATGATATAATGCTAATATTAGAATGTTCTGTACGCTAGCAATGCCTAAACTCTAGTATTTATTTTAATCAAAATATAAACCATTGCTAAATTGTTTTTCCTCCTACCATTGCTTCAGATTTTAGTGTTTAAATTTGATCTCAATCAAATTTGAGGCTAACACAAGATAGCTCTGCCTTATACTACCTGCTAGAATTACAATATAGTACATGTTGGACTTTACTACTTTAATATATTTATTTGTGTAGTTACAAGTAACCAAACTGAGCTTTTGGTCACTATAACTAAAGCCTCAAAAAACTTCACACCTGTCCATGTCATAATTTATTACTATTAGGCTTTAGTAGACCTCATAGGCAATTAAAATAGTAAATCCACATGTCCATGTCATAAGCTATTACTATTAGGCTTTAGTATACCTCATAGGAAAATAAAAAATAAATCCACAAAATAGAATTTGGGAAACCATGTAGAAAAACTTCACAGAACATAATTTAGTGGAAAGGCATACCTACAAAATATTGGTTTGAGAAAATGAAAAATGCCAAGTTTTTTCTCATGAATTCTCGCACTACCACTCACAACGCTGAGATGGCCAAATGCTGACAAAATGAACAAATGAATGAAGAGTTTTCATGTTCCCACTATGGGATGGATATATCGGTCAGGTACATTTTTTTTTCCTCTTCTGGTGATGCCTTTTTCTTCAAAATACCACATCCAGACTATATGCATAGAAATATATCACATATAATGTTATTTAACTTTTTTTGTGTCATTGGAGAACAACCACAAGATTTGGGTATAAAAAAATTCATATTATTGGTATTTGTATCCTACCTGTTGTGAGCATGGTTACCTAGTTGTAGAAATAAATGATTCCATGTAGTAAGAATGCTTGATACTACGTGGATAAATTTTCATTTTGAGTATTTTTTTATTTAATTGTATCTATGTCCATTTTTATTTGTTCAATATATTAAGTGGTCCCTGTAATCATAATTTATTTTATATTCTCACTTGAAACTTTCCTGTTTATTGTAAACATCAATAAGTTATTATTTAAAGTCTTAAGAGGGAAAGAGAACATTATTCATCTTTGAGGAAAATGATTATGAAAGTCTTAGTACCAGTGGAGACATTAAAGTAGTCATTTGTATTAGGCTTAGTAAATTTCTGAAGTCTCCTTTAACCACTTATGTTATGTCCCCTTGTGTAACATCTAGAGGCCATTGTGGTTCTCTACTCAAACCCCCATCAGTATAGGTCATTATATAGCGGACATAATCATCAGAGAGGTTGTTTGGGTGGGCATCCATTCCTAGATCTGATGATTTTAATGACTGATATTCCTTTGTTACAACTTCTCTTCTATTTGTGTTTGAAATTTTAAGTTTGTACCCTATAACTAGCTCTATTTGATATATGTTACCTTCAATTTGTTCTCTTAGTATCTGATTTTAAATTATTATTTTAGGAGATTGCTTTGCACTCCCCTCTTTGACATATTGTACTTTATAGTCCCTTTGACCTATTTCGTTCATTAGTAGAAATTAATATAATTTCATTTCATTTGATTTTTATTGTTCTAATTATATCTATTATAATTTATAATGCTACTTGTATAATAAACGCTTTTAAAATTCAAGGTGGAAGGTTTTTACTTAATTATTTTCATTCATCACATTCATCAATTTTTCATGCATCGCATGCATTGATTCTAACAAATTATGTATGGGTGTGTTATAGACATTTTTGGGCATTTCAACCCCAATCATAAATTTCCATAAATTGAGGGCTCCTAAGTCCCTAAAAGTGTTGCTTCACTGCCTAAAGGAACAAGGTCAGCTGATTACATTGACTCCCAGAAGTTCTCCACTTAAAACTGCTCAGAAATGGTCAAAACTAGACCATACTGAAAACCCAGTGCAGAGGGTGCGATGCATATCACCTTCCCAGTGTATAGGGTGCGATGCATACTGAATGGATCCTTTGTAGGGTGTGATGGTCGGGAATGGACAAATGGTAGGGACAAATTGCGAGGTGGAAGATCATTGAATCTTCTAGAAGCTTCCGCTCTGACACTTGCCTCTCTGTTTTCGACCAGGGATGAGTAAGAGATCATCATTCTCCAAGTGGAATCGGGAACTATCAGAGAGAGGACACTAATCAAGACCCCAGAAGATGACTCACCTCCCTACAATCATCTATATATGGATCCCTCATCACAGAGATCCAGAGGCTGGAATCTTGTATCTTATAGAGAAGTGCTGTTGGTTTCCTGGTGTAACTTCATAGTGTTGGGTGATCTAAGCTTTACTTGAGGTGAAGAAGGGCTTTCTTGTTGGAGGATGATGCTGGGTCAGAACATATGGTTGTAATCCTCTTGCTACTTTTGATCTTAATAAAGCTATTCAAGTTTTCCTCCATAGTCTTGTATGTTTGCTTATATATGCATTTGTATGGTTAACACATATCTGGTCTTGTGTTATTTATGAATATAGATCTTTGTTCTTCGATAGCAGTATGTTGTTGTGATTTCGTAGGTGCTCTTTGAAGTTGGGTAGACGAAGAAGCGGCAAAGCTCTATCAGGAAGGAGAGGAATCAAACAAGGAAATCAAGCGCAAGACTAAGGTTGGTCTCCTTTGTTCCACTCTTATATATTTTCGTAAAGGAAAACAAAAGTAGACTTTACTTGTTTGTTTCTAAGATAGCTACCAGTCTTAGTGGGAATAACAGCATCCGAGTGGACGCTATTCCCAGTAACAAAATGGCAACTCCACTGGGGAGCGACCAAATTGTTTGTTAGCCTATCTTTGTTTCTTTTATAAAATTACAGACGGAGCCTGAAGCCAAGCCAGCTAGCCTTCAAACTGCATTTGTTATATAAATGCAAAGTAGATCAATGCTACTTCAGTCTATCTCCAGGTTCTGTTTATGAAGTAAACAATTGATCTGCAAACATTCTAATTGCCCTAAGTGGTGGCTTTAGTAACCTCCTTAGATTAGCCCCTACGATTTACATATACTGAACATTACTTACTCGGCCTAAATCCTTGAACTGAATTGCAAATTGTGAGTAAAAACTCGTTTAAAGTCTCGCACTAGTACCATCGCACCCTGCCTTCAAGGCAGTCTATATGCATCGCACTTCTCGAGTGCAGTAGGTGCGTTTCATACTGAATTCACTGTGTAACAGGTGTGATGGTCAGGGAAGGTTAACTTTACCTTCAGATTTTGGTTTTTCCTTACTATTTTCAGTCATATTCAGGAGTTTTGCTGTTTGTGGTCAGTGTATCTCTGTGAAAACCCCCTTCTCTTACATTATTCCGCCTCAATAGTGCATAGGACTGTAAGTGTTTTTCTGTATTGTGCGCCATTTTTAGTTCTCTTTTGCAAAAAAGTAGCATAGTCAAACTGTCGTTTCTTGATCTGAAAGTGTCGTAGCTGTCGTTTTCAGTTTTAAAAGACAATCCCATTGTTCTTGATAGTCGATTATACAGTTACTATTGTATATGATTTGAATTAGTATTTTTTAAAGTGTCAAAAAGAAATTTTCATTTCGAAATCGCAAAGTGTCTCTCTTACCTTTACTTCATTTTGAAAAGAAATTTGTTGAGTATTGTCGCTTTGAAAATAATTTAGATTTGCACTTTGCTTTCTTATCATCATTCATACATTAAGAAGGCTGAAAACAAATACATGCATGTGCATTTGCATTTAGAATTCTTGGTTTGATTTAGGACAGTGCATTTAGCGTGTGTTCTGTGCTCTTTGTTGAAAGATTCTTAACCTTCTTTCCTTAGTAGCTAGGATTTTCATTGCCAAAAGAAGATTAAACATTTGTTTATCATCTTAGACTGCATTTTAGGAATTGTATACACATCACGCGGTGAACCTGAAAGGCAAGCAAGATCAACTTAAAATAAATTTAATGAATCTAACAATCCTTTGGAAGCTAACGCACAACATCTAGAAGTCTAGGTTAGAGACGTATTACGGTGTCGTAAAACCTGGTAACTGTTGTTTTCATTGTTGGTTGGGTGATTCCTCCACTCTGAGACAGCAAGTGCCAGTATGGACTTGTGCTCCCACGTACCGTCGAGTATATTTTTGGAGACCACAATAGGTTGCATCCTTTATACTTAAGAAGCCGTGTTTGCTGCCCTATCGATCACAATGCACTGAACACAGCATCCGGGAAGATTGAGTGCCGTACCGTAAAAAGTATTCTACAGTTTTGTGATTGGTTTGGTAATCCCCTCTACCTAGATCTCTAGAGAAGTCTATTTTTCTCCTTTTCAGACTCCTTAAAAGAAAAGGTCCTCTGAGCACTTGTCACTTCAGGCTCAATAAAAATCGAAGGCGACTAGAGTCATCTTTTGTTTTTTCTCGACTCTTTAAAATTGAAAAAAGAAGATGTGTCAAAGTGTCTAAAATTAATTTAATTCGAAAAACTTTTTTCCCTTTTATTTTGAGTTGATCAAGGAATCTGCAATCTTGGAAGAAAGTCAATCAAAACCCCATCATTCACGGATACTTACGAGTCAACCATCCTTGACTCTAGAAGCGAAACCATTCTGGACAAAGCGAACTCGTTTAACCAGGTCAAAGTCCCCTAGGTTGGTTGGAGCCAGTACTCCGACATCCTCAGAGACTCCAGTTACTCCGAACATTTCTGGTATCCCTGCCTCTATAGGAGAAATTCCACAGCAATAAAAGGACATTACAACTGATCCTAGTGTGACGGTAAACACTTCTATTCCTGAACCAGCTCCATTTACAGCTGATTCGGAAGGTGTTACTCCCTGACCGTCTGCTGCTGCAGACCTTATATCTTCTTCGGCACCAGAAATATTTTACGGACCTGACGGTCTGCCTCTTCCTCCTGGATTGATTTCCATAGAAGATATTGTGGAAGATCCTCCATCTAACACTCCAACGCAAATTGGAGCTAGGATCTCCCTGTATCCTTCTTCATCAGAAGATATTCACCCATCATCAGAAGTTCTTGAAGAATCGTTAAAGAATCTTTTGGATAGGCTTAATATGTCTGAACAACCGTCGACATCAAGGACTGTGTTACCCAACACAGCAGCAGTAGAGGCTCCTTATGCTACCCCAAAAATGTTCACTAGCGTGCCGTCTGTCCCAACCAGCTCTCAAACGCTGGATGGAGTTCATCCAGGGGCTATTTCGACAGTGTGGACTATTCCCATTTCTTCGTCCAGAATTATATCTGGAATCTCTTACGTTGAGTCTCAACAAATTGATCCTTCACAAGGTTAATTTGGGCAAACTAGTCCCCAAAGGCAAATCATTCCTTTGAGTACTGGATTACTATCATATGGAGGGTCGTATACCCTTTCATTGCCTTCTTCGGAAGGACAACCATGCGTGAGTTCACAACAAAATTTGGGTTATGCTGGAATCACGACTAGCGGTTGGGTGCCAATCCTGCCTCAACAACCAAGAGTTGTATGATCAATGCAACAAAGTTTACCTATGAAAAACATCCCCACTACGCCGGCTATTGTGGCAGTATCGCAAGTACAAGCGTTGCCAGTTGTATGCCAACCTCAAGTTTCGCAAGTTATAATGCAACAATCTCTTGTACCTACGACACAACTGCAATCACCAACTAGTGGAATGGCACAGGTTCAAACGGGGAACGTCAACCCCCATCTTGGTCAAACAGTCAGTACTGGACAATAGCCCATGACTTCATAACCATGGCTGGTGCAATACTAACAAACGCATTTCCAGCAAGCTTACCAAGGATATGAGCAACAATTCTTTGCAAGTAATGCGCAACCATATCAACCATATCATAATGGTTATGCCCATCAACCTTACCAAAGTTACCAACATTAAATGCATTATGCTAGTATGCAAAGACTAACTGCTCAAGCAATTCCATCTTATCCTGGTTATGCTCAACCAATCCTGAATCAACAATTGCCTTTTGTGGCAAATTTAGAGTTACCAGATCTAAATCGACTAACGAACGATCCAATTGCCTACGCCCCTTGGTGGCCGGCGATTCCGCATAAACTTCCGTCTGATATTCCTAAATTTAATGGAAATCCGGGTGAAGACCCATCAAATAATGTGATGACCTTTCATCTATGGTGTTCATCAAACACTCTCAATGATGATTCGATCAGGCTTTGCCTCTTTCAGCGAACGTTAATTGGTCCGACAGCAAAGTGGTATATCGAATTTCCTAGAGCTTCATTTAATAACTTCAGTACCCTAGCCACAACCTTTTAAACCCATTTTCAGTTACCTATAAGGTACAAAACAGGAACTGAGCTACTTACCAATTTCAAACAAATGACGGCCACTCACATATCCAATCATATTCATGAATGGTGACGTCGTCGTAGAATGGTAAAAATGTATGTTCCTGGTCAGCTATTGGCTGAATGGTTTATTAAGTCTTTGTTACCTGCTATTACAGAAGATGTGGAAAAGGGAGGATTCGTCACTGAAGAGAAAGTTATTGCTCGTGCACAATATCTAGAATTGATTTATACTAAGTCTAGCACACTCTACGATAAAATCTGTGATGCTCCTAGACTGAAATTTTTTGTTCCTCCGCCTCCTAAATCAAACAAAGACTCTCATGCCGATGATGGTGTGATAGGTAAAAAAAGCATTAAAACCGTAAAGGCTACGTTGAAAAAGGCCCACACGGTTTCAAGTCAAAACGCAAATGAGGACCTTCTAGCCTCGGAAGTAAATGCCGTGTCGACAGACAAAGGCAAATAACCCAAGCAACGAGGAGGCAAGAAGAAAAAACAAGGGAAGAAGAAACACCAGGAGGACTCATCTCTTAGAAAATCTTCTACAAACCCTTATGGGGATAGGAAATCGAAAAATCCATGTCATATATGTGATGAGGATCACTGGACCAAAGAATGCCCTTGTTACACAGTAATTTGTCACCGTTTATCACCGTCCCTGTTACCCCTCTCGTGCATCTTGGAGGACTCATTCCGGGACTTGTGAGAAGTGACAAGACTTGAAACCACTTGCATCATTCACCTCTGAAAATGAGCTGCGTATGCCCTAAAGACATCTCCTGCACCTTTCCCTTAAAAACAACCCTTTTTACATTAGCGCTGGCCCACTGTGTTATGCCTGCGCCAATGGGGAAAATCCTATAAAAGGGGCGCGCCATTAGCGCTCTGTCCCAGAGTCGCAATCACGCCAACCTTTTTGGGCAAAGTTTTGAACCAATCAACCTCCGAAAGTTCTATCCAAATCATTCACCAACTGAATCCAAGTTAAGTGAGGATGGTTTGGCTTCGAATCTCCTTGAATGGGAAGTAGTTTGCTACCATTCCATAGAAGTTTCCAAGTGATGAAGCCAAATCCATTATTGTTGTGATTGATCTTATCCCTTCCTTTTCATCTATAAAAGCTTGTCTCCATGACTTGAGCAAGCTAGTTCTACTTCTAGTGGCAATACTTGTGCTGAAAGGAAGATATCAAGAGATTAGAATTGCAAGAGCCTTCTTTGTGTCCATAAGGCTTAACCTAAGTAAGGAGATCTTGTCACCAAAGAGAGAGAGGATTGTCCCTCATCCCTTCAAGCTTTGCAAGACTTGTGTAGCTGAGCACCCAGCCAAAGGAGGACTTGACGTCAGGACGCTGGTTGTATTCTCCTTTGTTGATTATTAATAATAGATGACTATCATTATGGTTCCATTCTCATTGTACTTGTAATGGTTGATGTTGAATTATATCCTTCCTGACTGATGTATAATTGCATATATTAGATTTCACGTTTGTGTTTGTGTTTTTCTCTTTGTGTGTAGGTGTCCATTCACGGGGATAGTGGAGGACTGTGACCGACCAAGGCAAAGGAGTGCGGGTGACGTCTCTTCTATGAACGAAAGCGTTGGAATCCAAGTAGGTCTTCATCACCTACCTTTTATTTGCAATTAGGAACTTGCGTGATAGCATTGTTTGCTTGTTGCTAGACCCGTTCTGGGCTAGTAGAGATTGCCTCTATCCGTAGAGGGGATTTACCTCTCCAACAATTTGGCGACTCCACTGGGGATTTTAGCTTGTTGTTTAATTTGTAAACTTAGACGGAGTCTGAAGCACGGCCAGATAGCCTTCGAAACACTATTGCTTTGCAGTAGTGAAGTAGGTCAAAGCCGCTTCAGTCAATCTCCGGTTTGGTTTACGGACTGAACAATTTGGAGTTTTGTCTTGTCTCTTTGGTTTTCTCTTATTTGCTTGCTTGGATAGCTTTTTGGATTGAATTTCTTGCTGTCTCTTGCTTCCTGGCTTACCTAAATACTGTAACCGAGCTTTAGGCTGCTTGTTTTTCTTTTTGACTTGGCAAACTTTATTAGCACGGTTTTCACTTTGACAGTCGCGCTAGTGGCCCTTGTTGCTAACTGACAACCCGCGCCAATCCCTGTTTAGCGTGAGTTACAGCCTGACAGTCGCGCCAGGCCTCTTAGCTTTTTGAGTTCACTTGTTTGCCTGCCTTTTGAGCTTGGATTTGTATCTTGCCACATCTTTTTCAACTGCTTGAGTGTGTTGGAGTCTTTTCTGATTGGTTTTGAGTCTCTCTTTTGAGAAATTCTTAATTTGATTTCCTTTGATCATTACTTGAAGGTTTGTCTCTGTCTCTTCACAATTTTGCATCTTTTTGCTTTTGTTTTTGCAAAAAAAATTTCCCCCTCATTCGCCAGGGGGGGGGCTAAATTGTGTATGAGTGTTAATCGCCTTTGAGTGTTTTTATTTTTGATCTTTGGAAATCTCACCCAATTTTCTTGATTTTCACTTGACTGGTTCTTAGATTACATTAGAATCATCTTGTGTTTGAGAATTCTCTTGCATAGATCACACGTGCATAATTAGAATTCTCGTTTGTGCATAGATTAAGTTTGCATAATTTTCAAGTGAATTGTGCATAGATTACAATTGCATAGATTGCCTTTACCCTTTGGGTGTTTGCCATTTTCTATCAATTTCACATTTCTAGCCCTAGGGCATCTAGTGGCTTTGTGTGTCGAGCCTTCCTTAGGTGTTTTGGTCTTCTATCGGTCCAGTCGACTCTTTATTTGCTCCCTTACACTTGTTTGGTAGTTGTGGATCGGTTCATTGCGTTATTTGAGTGACTTGCCTCTTTTTCACTTGAATTCCACTTTGTTTCGCTTTGAGCCTAGATTACACGGCTCATTTGTGTCTTTGGGACTTTTCTCGTTTTTGAGGGATTGCTTTGTGATTTAGGGAACTGAATGTGCTTGTATTGAATAGGATTTGTTTGTGTTATTTCTCAAAAGTTCTTTAGTGCATTTTGCCATTATTGAAAAGAAAATCTCTCTTGATTTGAATCAGTTAATGGAAATTAGGACTTTTCATTTTGATTAGTGATTTAGTGATCTTAAAGAAAAGTTTCTTGATTTTCATTAGCTGCATTAGGGAAACTCTTTGTTGTTTGTGATCGTTTCGTTTGCATGAAAGCTCTTTAAATATCTTGTAATTAGCATTCATCGAATGGAATGACATATTTTGGCATATATATTGCATTTAGGGATTTTGAGAAATTACATACAGTAGGACCTGAAAACCGAAACTTAACTCAAGATAAACCATAAAATGAACTGAATAAACTTAATAATGCATTGGAACTTAACGCTCACATTCTAGAGGTCTAGGCTAGAGATGTGCTCTGGCGTCGTTAAACCTAGTCACTTTTGTTCTCACATTAAGGTTAGGTGATTCCTCCTTGTGTGATTCAACTGTGGTTTAGTACGGACTTGTGCTCCCACGTACCGTCGTGTATATATGGGGAGACTCCACTAGGTTATCATCCTTGATCCATAGGAAGCCGTGTTTGCCGCCTTACAACCCGTAACGTACCGAACACAGCATTCGGGAAGATTGACTGCCGTACGGAAAGTCCTTGGTTTTCATATGATCGCTAAGGTGTATATGCAGTTTTACGGATTGTCTGGTAAACCCCTTGCCTAGTTTCTCTAGAGCAGTCACTTTTTGATCCTTTTCGGACTCCTTAAAATAAAAGGCTCTATTGAGCACTTGTCACTTCAGGCTCGCTAAATATTCGAAGGCGACTAGAGTTATCTTTTGTCCTCTTCTCAACTCTTAAAACATGAAAAGGTCAAGTTGTGTCCTAATGTTTTAAAATTTATTTGACCACGATTACATTTACCTTGTTAGATCTTGTTTCTGCTAGTTTCGAGTAAGGTTTTTTATCATTAGCTTGAGTAGGGTTCTCTCTCGTTTAAATGGAAACTTTTCCAGAGTTCACCAACCCAGGCATCCCTTCTGATGGGAATCCTGGTGATTTCTCTCCTTCAGGAAATGTTGGTGCTCCTTACATGGCAACGTTGTCCCTTCCTGGGTTAGGTGCTGGGTTGCCTGTTTGGTTGTTCTCAACCTCTCTGGTCCCTACCATCTCAAGTACTAGTCAATCAGTTCCTACACCTGAACAACATCATGTTGATTCCAAGGTGGACCTCTCCCCTTCTTTGCCTGTTTCTGCATCCTCATCTTCTACTTCGCCTGGTGAAAGTCTGGATTCAAGTAACCAAGTGGCTAAGAAGAAGAAGAAGAAGACGGAGAAGAAGAAGTCTCCTAAGGGAGAGGCTAAAAGTGCAGTAAATGCTCCAAATCCAATTCAAGTCGAGCCACCCTCTGCTCCTATGCGGAAGGTCAAATTTCCTTGTAGATTGTGCAGGGATGACCACCTTCTTCGTGATTGTCCTGGCATTCCTAGGATCCTTGAAGTATGGTCTCGGGATCCGGCTCGCCCCTCATCGTCCTCTGGAGCTCACGACGATGCCACCCTATCAACGGGAAATGGTAAGAAGGAAGGGAAGATACGAATCCCCTATAGACTATGTGAGGGCAATCATCCCCTTCACCTTTGTCCTCTCATGGATAAAGCTTCCGTTGTTTTGGAAGGTCTTACAGCTTCTTCACCCCGACTCCCGGTTGGTTATCAGAGGCTCTCTTCAGATCCTCTCCCTGTCGACAAAGAGATTGACTTATATTCTTCTCTTGTCCATCCTCCTCTTCCTGAACCTAGCTGTGTTAAGCCTGTTCCAGACCAACCATTGGTCGGAGAGAGTGTCAACCTAAGTTCACCACCTGTTGATCGCTTTGTTCTGGAAGAGCGTCATGATCATGTTCTTCTCGTCTCGTCAAATTCTTGTGAGCTTGATAATGACTCCCCTATCCCAGCTAATCTAGGGAGTCCTTCAGTTCTCTTAGAGCAGCGGGGCAATCATACGATTCCCCCACCAAGTAGTTCTGTTGTTTCCTTCGACTGGAGTCATTTGACAACCTTCCGCCTTCCATCCCATGTGCCTTTCCAGATTCCAGTACATGACTGTGATAAGGCAGTACCTGGCACTATCTTGGATGAAGGTGCATATGTCAGTCTTATGCCTTCGACTACTTGGAAAGCTTTGGGCTCCCCACAGCTTGTGCTGGTCGCGCAGAATTTGATGGCATTTGACGGAGGAACCAGTCAACCATTGGGGATCCTCCCACAGTTCCCTATTACTTTGGGAGGTAAAACCATCTATATAGGCGTATTGGTTACCCAAGGTGCTTTAGATTTCAGTCTTCTCCTTGGTCGTGACTATGTTTATGCCATGGGGGCCCTCGTCTCTTCACTTTTCCGTGTGGTTTGCTTTCCACACGATGGAAGGATTGTGACTAT
>APFE031684323.1:99768-178804 GCA_000404065.3 Pinus taeda
TTCCTTTTTGACTCGTTAAAGAGAATAAAAATGGAGGTCTTCTTTTAGCTCTTTTCTGACCGTTTAAAGATGAAAAGATTGCCAAGTTATTCCTCTCTACTCGTTAAACGTAAATGAGAGGCGGTCGTCTTTAAACCCTTTTCCGACCGTTTAAAAACAAAAAGATTGTCAGACCCTTGTCGTTTCCGGTTCGTTAACGGTCACGAAGCGACATGGTTTCGATCGCTTTTTTACTTTTTCAGATCGAAATCACTACTTGTGAAAAGTACTCCTCGGTCGTAATGGCCGGGCGGTTCTTTCGAGCATAGTTTTATACTTTTTTGGGCTCGAGAGACACAACTTTACGAAAAAGGACACCCCTGGAGTTTTATTTTTGCTGTCTTTTCAAACTCTCTAAACATGAAAAGACGCCGAGTCTTTCCTTTGTTAGACTCGTTAAAACTTTAATGACATCGGGTTTTGGCGCAATGACACCATTCAAGCATATGCTATCCCCGTCAAGCTTGTCATCCAAAAATAACCGAGGTACTCGCCAGAAATGGCGGGGGAATAAAGGAACCATAATCATCGTTTTTGACAGTATGTCGCTCTTGAACATGGCACTTATTTGCATTCGTGTCTGGGTGGGGACATCTCATCTCGTTTCACACTTGCCTCCATGGGTTTGGGTTATCCTATTTGACCATTCATCTGCTCATTGCCTTGTCGTCATGACCCCTAATCACTTGACATCGAATACTGCCAGATCCGCTATTGTGCCGCCGATATGTTCAAGAGAAGTTGACCTCTGTAGAGTACTCAACCTCCCTCCGATATCTCACACAAAACATGTTGTCCCTCTATGTCTCGTGTCGATGATGTGGGAAAAATTATGGCCCACCTTCGATCAAGATCACTTCCTGTCGACTTCAGCTCAGTATCCAGGAAGGTGACCTAGAGACTCCCTTCAGGTGCCTTAGGGCCTGCATGCCTCAATGGCAGGTTCTTCATGTTCGACGTGAGGCTTTCATCATTGGCCTTCGATCGGATGATTCTACGGGTGTTCGACACCGGCTCATTGATTCGCACGCCGTGGATTGTACCTATAGTACCTTGAGGACCATCGTCATTATTGGTGGCACCTCTCGCGTTTGTTAACAGTTTTCATCATTGACTGGTAATCAGAAGATGTTCATGCATGTTCAACTTCGACTCCTATATTCACATGCCTGAACTTGTAATATGTTCGGATCGAGTTGAAGCGCAAGACCCTGGATTGTGCATATTGAAGTCCGGGCTGCATTTTGTGGATTATTGTAATCATTACATGACTCATTTATTGGATGGTTGCGACCATACCTGAGTCCATTCATTGATCCTCATCAGATGGCTGCGTCCATACCTGGGATCTAGTTTTTATATGTACTCTATCACGGATGGCTGCACCCATACCACATATATCATGTACTTGAGATATCAGTTGTACTTCTTTTCGCAGGTTCTCCGGCGGTAGTGCTTTCTGTCACACATGTTCTTGTAAAGCATTTCACCCCTCTCTCTCTTGGGCCTCATGCTTTAGGGGGCATCTGTTACACAGTAATTTGTCACCGTTTGTCACCGTCCGTGTTACCCCTCTCTTGCATCTTGGAGGACTCATTCTGGGACTTGTGAGAAGTGACAAGACTTGAAACCACTTCCATCATTCACCTCTGAACATGAGCTGCATATGCCCTGAAGACATCTCCTGCACCTTGCCCTTAAAAACATCCCTTTTTACATTAGCGCTGGCCCACTGTGTTATGCCCGCACCAATGGGGAAAATCCTATTGAAGGGGCGCGCCATTAGCGCTTTGTCCCAGAGTCGCAATCGCGGCAACCTTTTTGGGCAAAGTTTTGAACCAATCAACCTCCGAAAGTTCTATCCAACTCATTCACCAACTGAATCCAAGTTAAGTGAGGATGGTTTGGCTTCGAATCTCCTTTAATGGGAAGTAGTTTGCCACCATTCTATAGAAGTTTCCAAGTGAAGAAGCCAAATCCATTATTGTTGTGATTGATCTTATCTCTTCCTTTTCATCTATAAAAGCTTGTCTCCATGGCTTGAGCAAGCTAGTTATAGTTCTGATTCTAGTGGCAATACTTGTGCTGTAAGGAAGATATCAAGAGATTAGAGTTGCAAGAGCCTTCTTTGTGTCCATAAGGCTTTAACTTAAGTAAGGAGATCTTGTCACCAAGGAGAGAGAGGCTTGTCCCTCATCCCTTCAAGCTTTGCAAGACTTGTGTAGCTAAGCACCCAGCCAAAGGAGGACTTGACGTCAGGACGCTGGTTGTATTCTCCTTTGTTGAATTATTAATAATAGATGACTATCATTATGGTTCCATTCTAGTTGTACTTGTAATGGTTGATGTTGAATTATATCCTTCCTGATTGATGTATAATTGCATATATTAGATTTCACGCTTGTGTTTGTGTTGTTCTCTTTGTGTGTAGGTGTCCATTCACGGGGATAGTGGAGGACTGTGACCGGCCAAGGCAAAGGAGCGCGGGCGACATCTCTTCTACGAACGAAAGCGTTGGAATCCAAGTAGGTCTTCATCACCTACCTTTTATTTGCAATTAGGAACTTGCCTGATAGCATTGTTTGATTGTTGCTAGACCCGTTCTGGGCTAGTAGGGATCGCCTCTATCCGTAGAGGGGATTTACCTCTCCAACAGCTGCATAAATTGATATCCTTACTTGCGTTCAATTAACCAATACAATCACATATATTCATTCATCAAATAAACATTGTAAATTAAACCCAAAACACAATATAATTAGATGCATTAACAACAACTAAATACATAGTAATTGCATAATACTTCTCTTTATTGATATTTTTCAGTTTAATACAGACTCTATATGCCCTATGCACATAGCTGTAGGGGTCCAAGCACTCAGTTGTAGAATTCCACCCTAAGCCTCTGCACACTCATCTGTAGAGCCTCTACCTACGCTAGGACTCGAGAACACTTAGACTTCTCCACTCTACTTCACTACTTTCTTCCTTAACTACTTAGAGCTTAGTTACTTAGCTCCTTTTTATACAATCCCATGGTCCATGGACCATGGGTGGATCTTTACAGCTGAATTTACACTTTACAAAACAAGGGCAGATAACCCTTTATGACTTTTGACACCTTCGCGCTCTGCAACCACAAAATGAAAACTTTGCAACTTTATTACAAAATTATCCCAAAACATGGGCTTTTAGCCCCAAGATGGCTCTTGGGGGAACCCATTCCCAACAGGCCCCCAGCACAAACATGGTGACTCGCCCTTGAGTCACTTTGTGGGCATGGAGATCTTGGCGTGAAGACCTCCCAGCTCGACCTGTATGACTGCCACTTCGGCGATGCACTGCGTGGCTGCCTGCTTCACTTCTTCAACAAACTTCTCTATTGTTGGTCCTGAACTATTAGCCTGAAGCTTCTAGTGTGTCACTTGTATATTAGAAAGCTTGCCTTCAATGGAGGCAGTGACCAAATAATCTTTATCCAACCAGGGTTTCAAGTGTGCCTTGAGCACTGCCTCTTTGTGCTGCGCTGCATCTACCTGTTCCTTCAATGTTTTGGCATCCTGCAGCTTCTCTAGTCTCTATGTGAGAGCGATGGTGTGCGCTGTACCTTTTACCTCATCATAATGCTGTTGCAGTTCTCACGCCTCTGTCTCTACCCGTTGTACATTAGGATCCTCCTACAAACTCGTTAGGACCTCGAATGACTATTTAAAGAGTCGTGTGCAATCTGCTACTGCACTGTCTACTGCCGCTATCCCCTCTGCGATAGCTATTGCATGCTGCTCCTTTACTTTCGGTGGAGTTAAAGGCTAGGCCTTCAACTATAAATCTACAATCTGTAGGTCCATCTCTAGCTGAACCTTAGCCAACTCTGTGTGAGCATTTCACATCCCTATAGAAAGCTTGTAGACCTATTTGTCTACCTCCGCATCCTCAGGAATGGCCAATTCTGGGACCATTCGACAAGCTTCCCTCATAGCCTTAATCATGCACTGATTTGTGTTAGTAAATTCCACCATGGAAGTGAGAGCGGTGTCTCGTTGTAGGGCCATCTATACATTATTAATATTTTTCTCACTACTTACCTACAAAGCACAATGTTCATGGGCCCTTAGCTCCACGATCACCCCATCCTGTGGTAGGTGGAGCACCTTGCGAGGAAGTGCTTCCAAGTTCAACCCCACTCCATTGAGGGCATTGACAGTGGGCCTGTCAGCTTCATTTTTTCTGCTCAGTGCTCCATCTAGCAGCACTATCGCTCAAGAGTCCTTCGCAAGTAGTATCTTGGTAGCTTCTGAAGTACCGATAGCGAGGCTAGTGGACACCATGCCAAACTGTGATGCGCGGATCTACAGCTCATGCAGACCCATCTAGATGGCCCCCAATATTTGTTGTTGTTGCTACTCGAATTGCAACAGTACCTTTGAGGTGACATCCCACACCATGTCTCCAATGTCATTCAAATCTCCCTCTGTTAGGGTGATTGGGTCCAACTATATCTTACTGGCCTTGGATTTCTTTTGCGGCCCCACTTTTTCTTGTTCTCTTGAATGTTTGAAGTGGTACAACGTCGTCTATGGGTCCACTCGATGCTGCTCTATTTGCTTGTCCATCTCTTCCTTTGTTTTGGGTAAAGGGGACCTCACATCTTTATGAGAGCCACGCTCTGTTTCGCCTGCTGGGTGGCATCGCGCTCGGCCTGGGCCTTGTCAGCGACCTCCTTCTTCCTCTTCTTGGCCAGCTATGCCATCTTTAGCTTGGCCTCCTCCTTTTTGTGCTACATGGCAGACTTGATCGACCCCATTGTCGATTCTGAGGCAATGCACCACTCTTCCAGCCAGCGATCAAGAACTGCATCAATCGCATCGTCCGTTTCCAAGTAAGTCAAGTCATGCCACTTCTACTCAGGGCCCTTCCGTGCCCTGATTGTGAAGCACTGAAATTCTGCCTTGAACTCCACGTACTCCTGTAGTTTGGCAAACACAGTATGTAACAATCACAGTTTTTGGTTCATAGCCATGTGTATATTCATTTCCATCAACATCTAGAAGATCTTGCTACCATTGATGCACTAAGCATCCTTGGTCACCCATAGCGAAACGTACTTCGCTGCTTCTGGCAGGTTTGGCACGACCGAGGGGAATTGACTGTCTTCTGGCAGCTCCCAGGCTACCAGCACAATGGACAGAAAGAGCCATGCATAGTGGAAGGTCTTACTGAGCTCTTGTGCCTTGTGGCAGTTCATAAGGAACTCACCATAGAGATAATGCACCCAATTAAACTAGACTCCTTCGGCGCATTGGGCTGCTAGAGCAATGACGGGTGACGACACTTCATTTGTGCGACACTTTTGCATAACTTTTCCTGCTAGGATCTATGCGGCCACCTTGACCGCAGGGTCGCAGATACTCGAGATGGCATAGCCACGCTTATTCTTCAAGAGCTTGAATTTCTCCTTCATGGCCTTTGCGAGGGCCTGCTCGCCACCTTTTCCACCAAACATCATGGCTGGATTTTCCCCTGTATAGGGCAGCTGCGTGATCCTATGGATCAACCTGTCGGTGATGGATATTGGCTCCTCCATCCACAAACACCCATCGTGCACCAAGAATAGCAACAGTTTGATGAAAAATACTGTAATGGGTGTGCGATTGTAGTGCGACACCCATAGCAAGTTGAGCAGACCTACTTTGTCTACCCCGCTGAGCCACTTCTATGGTTCTAATGCAGTCATCTCACAGGTTGTGTGAAAAACGCAGTGCATTAGCTATTTTGTCGCCAAGTGCAAGAACTTCTTAGTGTCAGCTAAGTCCCAATCTTCTAGTTTCAATAGTGGAACCTACCCCAAGCACGGTCCTTCAAAGACAATCTCGTTTGGCAGCAGAGGTATGTGCAGGGCGACCTTTCTTTCGTCAATGTCCTTCGGTACTTTGCTATTGCCTTTGCGCGGAGGGATGTATTCGGGAAAATTAGTGATAGGGTCAGAACCCTCGACTTTAGCGGCATCCCATTCCACCCCCAGATCCTCATCATCCATCGGGATGTCCTCAATTTCTTCCTCCTCTAGCTCCAAGTTAATGGTTTTTCCCTTTTCCTGTGTGGTGGGCTTGTCCTTCTGTGAGTTTCTTCTAGGTGATGCGTGTGCTGGTATCACAACTTGCTTGCCCTTCTTATACTTTTCACTCTCCTTGGTTAGGGTAGGCTTCGGTCTAGGGATTTGTGGTGACATGGGGACTTTAGCTAGTATCTCTGCAACTTATGGAGTAGCTTCTTCTGCCTCCATAATAACCTCCAGCACATCCCCCTCGACTATCACTACTTCGGCATCCATAGCTTCAGATCCTAGGATGAAATCACAAATGAAATTGTTGTTAGACTCTGGAAATTGATCAAACACTGGGTAGTCAAGCAATTATTTGAAGAATGTGCAGATCATGCATGTCTGAGAGCTCACCAAATCAATTCTAAAAATGACAAGTGTTTTTCATTGGGCCTCCACCTGTAATTTATAGGAAATTTTAAATTCAAATCCAACCATTCCCACCACATTTAGTTCATTAATTCTGGATTGGCGATAGACTTCCAAGGATCTTATCCATAAATTTCATCTTAAATGCTGGTCGCTCGCTCCATTTGGCCACATTCTTATAGTCAAATCATGAACAGTGACTTTAATGGTCACATTCTGGCTAACCTGTGCGGTTTCTCCCTGGGTAGTGCAACTCTCTTCACACTATCAAGAACCTTATGACATTGCCTCATTGCTGGGCATGGAATCCCCCAAAGGCATGTTCTATGGCTCAAAGCGCAAGCTTTGACCGAATCTTGTTGTAAATCTCTGCGAATTGCGGGCGTGGGTGTGAAAGTATGATAGAGTCATAGGGTTGTCTGCCCTAGTTTTGTAATGTAATGTCGGCTGAATAGACCTACCCATGGTCTGCGAACCATGGGATTGTATAAATAGAGTGAGGCTCTAACTGTAAAAGGGGAGATAGATAATAGAGAAGAAGTAGAAGAAAAGAGTCTAAGTGATTGAGTCGTAAGTTGAAGTGTGTATTTGGGTTGTAGAGTAGGAGAAGGCTATGCAGCTGAGTGCGCAGAGGCCTAGTAGTCTACTGCTGAGTGCATGGACCCCTACAATTGAGTGTGGAGGGTGAGTCAAGTTTGTAACGATGGAAGGAATTAATAAAGAGAAGTTTTGTCATAATTCTATGTATTTGTTCTTAGGTTAATGCATGTTTGATATAATCTGTAGATATACTATTTATTTACTGCATGCACCTGTATGAATGGTTTATGTTGTTAGGGATAACTTAAAGCACGCAAGTAAGCTATAATTAACTAACATTGGAATACCAATAAGGTCTTGGGTAATAACACCATGCGTGGCATTCAGCCACTGGATAGGGCTGCATGAAGGCAATATATTAGGTTGCAAGGTACAAGAAAGTGCGCGAAGCAACTTGCATGCAAGGTCAAACCGCGGACCAATTGAACTCATCAGACATCTCCAGGGTGAAGAAACTTGGTTCTAGCATCCTCCCATACTACTTTGGGTGAGACCTTAGTCCACGCTTCACGGACTATTGCTGAAAGGGCCAGTAGTACCGGGATTTGTTTGGCTAACTTAACTTTGAACCTAGGTCAGGCCCCAATAAGCCAACAAATGGTTCTATTGCTGGGACTGGGATCTCCATAGAGATGTCTGATGTCATATCACTGGAATTCGATAAAGAAAGGAATTGAAAAGTGGTTGGATAGAAAGATTCACGAGTTCACAACATAAAAAAATATGAATCCACAATTATCAAAGGAAGAGTGGTTAGATTGCTACTTATATACAGAAATCCATGAAATTTTCTTTGCATCCTCCCCCTTTGAGTTGTATGAGTGGATCGCAGAGCTAGCAGACAGTCAAGGAAGGTGTAGGCTTGAAAAACCTATTGTGTGAACTCCAGAGTTGGTACGCAGACTGGAAGCATCAGAAAATAAGATCCTGTGCTCTCTGGATCACTGGCTCGATTGAATCATAGGAGGATTTATCACCAAGTTCACAGTAGATACTTCAGTCAACTATAGTAGGGTGGAACAACACTTCCTCAAAGGAACGCAACGTAGGTACGTTAAATCTTTGAACACTTGGATTAAAATGCTACTATGTGAAAAGTGGGTTATGCGAATAAATTGATGTTTTGGGCTACGCAGAGTGGGAGGATCTACAGAAATGAAGGTAGCACAGAACAAGAAACTAGCCTGTTGATTTAACCTCCATGAGAAAGCGAGGAAGAGCTCGCGAAGGTTTCACCAAGAAGTGCGATCAGTTTGATAAAGCAGTGAATTCTACACATACCACTCCCACCTACACCACCGTCAGTCTCACCATCTTCACCCCTGTCTTCACCCACACCAGCGGTGCCACCACCACAGTTCAATATGGCAAGCGCGATAAAGTTTCTGGTGTTCAAAGGAATAGGGAATCAAGATCTGGACCAATTTTGGTTTGTGGTAAGGGATGTATGGGAACCATGGGGAGTCATGGATGACAATGTAAAGAAGGTAATGATGGTCAATACTCTATAGGATTACGCACTGAATTGGTACATTAAGCATTCCAATGACAATCCAAACACAGGGATGATGGATATCCAAGCTACGCTAAACAAGGAATTTAGCAGGCCAAAATTAGAGACATAGTTGATCATTGGGTTTAAGGAAATCGCAATGCTTCTAGGTGACACCCCTTAGGAGCTGGATCAGAGACTAAAGTGTACAATTCATGAAGCAAATATGACCTTGACAGATGGGCAACACCACACATGGTTTATAGCATCGCAAATGCTGCATCTGAGGAATGTGTTGTCACAGCAGAAGCTAACCACTCAGGCTGAGGCCTTCGAGATCGTGATGAGACTGCACGAGACCCCAATATAAGATCCCAGCCTGGGAGTTCAACCGATCCATGCGTAGTTGAAAAATGTGTGCCTTGATATGCAGAGTTTGAACAAGATAGGATGGATTTCCCAGAAGCGGGCGAGGAGGTATGGTGCGTAAAGTGCAAAGGACAGGGACATGATAAGGATCATTGTCCAGTCTTTCGTGAACTACCTGGTGGGAGGAGGACCAATGCCATTGAGACCAGAGGCATAAGCAGGATCAAGCACAGTGCCTACGTTATGGTGCACGATTTGTCAGATAGGAGGGAAGCATGCTACAAATAACTTCCATCTATTACAAAAGTATATGCAGAGTTCCCAGTAGTTGTTCTGTAATTTCTATAGGTCAGTAGGCCATGATGAGCGCACCTGTAGAAGTTATGAATTGATGATGGATCAGACTCCTACCTATAGAGTTTAGACTGAAACACAGGCCCTCAATCAAAATGCAGGGATGACGCACACTGGATTTCAGGGGCGTGGACGAGGTCAAGGTGGAATGGGACCAGGAAGAGGTCGCGGGCAACTAATATGTTACAATTGCGGAGGGCTAGGGCATTATGCCCACGATTGTACAAATCCAATGAGACCATCATTCTTATATTGTACCCAGTTTGATCATGAGATGGAGGACTGTCGCACGCTAATAGAGAGGTTGTGCGATAAAAGAGCACTCCAACCTCCCCCAACTCAAAACCTGTAAATGATGAGGTCTGAGCCGCGCATGGAAGACCCAAATGTAAATATCGTGCTCCAAAATGGTATCATAACAAGAGATGACAAAGGCAAGAAACCTGAAGAGAGTGCCTGGGTTTGTAGGGCTCCAACAAAAGAAACAAAATTTGATTTAGAGCGCGCTAATGAGACATTCATGGAAGCTAAGAAGAGCTTCACGGATGCCTCTACTTCAGGAAGTAAACACAGAGTGGAACCAGAAATGGACCCATCGATGCTCACTACATTCTTAGACACATGCATGAAGCTGCTACACGATAGCAAGGCTATGAAGGGGCTACAAGAACTCATAACTAGATGTGTTGGGACCACGCTAGGAGAACCGTGTGTAGTTCAGAAGCTCAGAAAGCACACAACATGAACAGGAATAGAGATGAGATTGACCGCGCAGATCAGGGAATATGAGATGGATCAAGTGATTCTGGGAGCACATCGGTAGGCCCACATTGCAATGGTCTCATATCTAACTTCGACTGGTAAACCAACAAAAGATCCTACCTATGGGAAGATTCCAAGGAATAAAGGTAGATATTGAAGGTGCGAGCGCACTTGCATATTTTGAAGTGATAGAGATTGTTGATGACAAAAATCCCTATTCCACGTTACTAGGAATATATTTGTCCACTGACATGAATGGAGTGATAAATCTAAAGAAGCGAAAGATTATTTTTGAGAAAAAGTCACTGCACATAGTGGTACCTTTAGACCTTGCAGAAGGAACGCACTACACAGAACCAGTGCGCGACAATGATAATGACGATGATTTGGACTGCGTCTACAAGATAACCGCGTGGGAGCAAGACTGGGTAAATCCCACTGCAGATGGATGAATCTTGTGGGAATGCAAAAGCTCCTCCACATTAGATTTTGATGAAGAAATAGAACGATGGTAGAACCGGTTACATGAGGTAACCATGCTCAACTGTAACATGATGATAAACTCACTGTATTGTGTAGCAATGGAAACAAGAGACCTGCCTACGTATGACGAGTCAAGTGAGGTAGAGGAGTTCCTGAATAAATTTGAAAAGAAGTTCCAGAACAATAATGGTTTGATGCTCTAAAATGGGTACTGTGTGCTACGCCCGCAAGGTGATGGGGTATGCACCATCAACATTTTGAGGACTGGCGTGAATGTAGAAGGATGATGCACCTATGATTTGGGAAGCCTCAAATGCGGAAAAAAGCCAAGTATGCTGGACAAAACGGCCTGCGTGCTGACCTTTCCAGATGGATAGAGGGATATGGTGTGCAACCTACATGAAGGCACACTATCCACACGATAGGAAACATGATTAGCAAGCAGGAGTTGGCAAGACAATGGCACAAACAACCCCTCCGTTTGGGACCAGGAGGTATGATAAGACCAAGCGCGTAGAAGGTTATCCGTGTGGAAGGCTTTGACAAAGTGTGAGAAGTACTGAACATGGTCCATAATGTGAAACAGAATGACTGGGACCTGCGTATACCAGTGGTTCTATGAGCATGTAGGACCACGTGCAAGAACCTGACCACGCAGGCACTTCCAAGGCTAGAATATGAGACGAACACTGTAAGCCCTCTAGTACTTGAAAAGCATAATCCAATACTGGTCGGGACAATGGTTTGTAGAACCTTGGAAGCCTAAATCCAACAAGGAAACCTTATACTCCAAGAACTTGCGGAAGAAAGGGTACGGTTAAGAAAGAAAAGTGCGCTGGTGGACACAGAAGTCAAGAAGCTGGAGGACGCGATAAAGGAAGATTTTCTCACTGAAAAAACTAGGATGGTAAGGCAAGGCATGTATGATCATGTTGACAGGTTTGAGAACTATCACATGAATTGATTAGTTTGATGCCTTGGCTTTAACCACATATTGCTAAGCATAGTGACCAGGGTAGCGCATTGCAAATGGTGAAGTGCGCGATGTCGACTGTAACAATAAAAGGTGGGGATCCTCCAACAATGATGATGGAGGACATGATGGAACTCTACATGGGTGGTGTGGCCATCTGACTAGCTGAAGGAAATATAGTCTTAGCACTCCAAGCGGTTGAAAGGAAGCACACAACTATAAACTACTCTGCTCAGAAGCTACACGAGGTTGGAGCTGAACGCAGAAACAAAAAGTTACAAGGTCTGTAACCGTGCATGGGGGGCTGTGCTGCCATGTGGGCTGGTTAGAAAGTGAACATTTAAGTCACTATTCACGATGGGATGCTCAACTTGAGGCCAAATGGAGTGGGTGGCAGGCATTTAAGACGCGATTTATGGGTAAGATTTGGGAAAATCTGCTGCCAAGAAAGCATTAATGAACCGAAATTGGGAGGAACGGTTGAGTTCGAATTCAAAAAGCACTATAAAATACAAAGGGCTACCCAACAGACAAAAATTGGTCATTCATGAATTGAGTGATTGAGCAGAGCCCCGAGTGTTGTCAGTCGAGCGTTGATTGAGCCCTTGAGTTCACGAGTGTTAGATTTACGGATGAGTACGATGGCAACTGCTTAGGATGTTATGGACATAACAAAAATGATCGTTGAGGAGGCCACGTAGGCCCTAACTGTGGGGGATGTTCTAGAAGGTGCCAAGATTGTGGTAGAAATACCGAAATCATCGCACACGCCAAGACCCAAGAAGGACAAACAAGCAATGGCTCCCATACGCGTGTCCTTGTGGAACCAGCTACGCAACAAACTATCGATGGAGGATAACGGGAAAGCTGTCACTATAGAAACAAATGAAGAAGAAGAATATTTGTAGGATCTTACCATCGCAAAAGAAGAAGATGAAGGCATGGAGGTGGATACTCAGCCTATGCACTCTCTGACAAAACTACCCACCTATGTCCCCCCGCGAAAAGGGAAAGCCAAAATACCCAAGGACCTGGACGAGACCAAGATCTCGATCTAGACCTTGCTCCTCCCAGATGGCATTATGTTTGAAGCCACGCACCTGGGCCGTGTGCCAAGCCTGAAATTTGAAGATTGGGACCTCGCTGACGACGAGAAGTTCCCTCACCTTGAGACAGGAGACCTCATGAAGCAGAACACCACAGGGGGATGACAACATTAGAGCCATGGAAGTGGTTGTGTGGAGTGGAAAAGGTCGTGCTACTAAACCTACTCTGGGTGCCGCATTTCCATCGTGCCCCAATAACTATTTTTTTCATCACGCATCTGCTTTGCCTGGTGCATGATGGGTGTTTATGGATAGAGGATCCCATCCCCATCACAACAGACTTGATCCATCGTGTCTCCTAGCTTTCATACAAAGGAGAGCACCCCACAGCCATATCGAAAGGGAAGGGTAGTGATTTGGCCATCGTAGAGGCCATGAAGAAGAAGTACAAACTATAAAAGAAGAAGAGGGGATATGCCATCTCCAGCATCAAGGACAAATCAGTATGCGTGGCAACCCAAATCCTTGCAGGAAAAGTTATGTGCAAGTGCCGCGCAGATGAGGTACCTGCACCGGTGGTCGTACAAGTCGAGTAGTGCGCGGAGGGGGTCCAGTTTAACTAGTTTGAATTCCTTAGCACATAATTTTTACAGAATTGTTGCGAAGCCTAGGAACAAGGCAAAACATTCCACTATGCATGGCTGTTGCTATCCATAGTGCTCATAGCTGGGGAATTGCCGGAGGATAGTCAATTCCCCATAATTGATAGAGATTTACCGGAGGCCATGAAGTTCACTTTGCTCCGGGCCACGGAGGATGCTAAAAGGATACCCGACAGCAAGATCTTTTGGGTGTCCATGGAGATGGACCTCATAATGTGGATCAACCGTAAGCCGCGATTGTCACCCACGGTTTCCAATAGTCTGCAGAGTTTTGTAGAAACTAAGGAAGACATGCATAAAATATATATCAGGGTGCACAAGGACCCGACTAAATAGTGGACAAAGCTACCCTTTGTAGCCACCGACAATGCCATCTTCAATGTCCTAGAGGCATGGCCACCAGAATGGCACACCCCAGACATTGTAGAAATCGAGAATTCGAAAGCGCAAAAGAAGAAAGATGAGTCCAAGTTGCGCATCACATAGTTGGTTAAAAATAAAAGGAAACAAACGTAATATAAGCGCGGGCAATGCGGGACGTGACACAGAAAGTAGCTGAGCAAGAAGCCGTAGCAGCAGCAGTAGCACAGGAAGTAGCCGTGAAGGCGGGCGAGGGCCAAAAAATGCCTTCACAGGGACAGGAAACAAAGGACATAGAAACAGAAGAAGGAGGTGCGAACCCATGAACCACATCGACACAGCTAAAGCACCAACACTCAGCAGAGAATTCAGGGTCGCAAAAGAAGGTTAAGGCCTTGAAATTGTCCATTGACCCAATCACCCTAACTGAGGGTGATCTGCATGACATCGGTGAGATGGTGTGAAATGTCATTAATGAGGCTCTCCAAGATTTCATGCAGGAGAACCAAATTGTGTGGGGGGGCCTCAGAGCGCAGCTGTAGGAATTACAGGCGCGCCCCCCTTAGTTTGGTACCCTTTTTACCAACCTCGCAGTCAGATCTATGGCAGTAGAGTAGATGTTGCGCATGTGGATGATGAACGCAATAGTGCTGCCAAAAGGGGCACTAGTGACATCAAATGAGGTCAACAGGTCTTCAGTTAGCATACTGAAAGGTCTTGGTGTTATTCTAGCTGCCCTCCCGCATGAGACATTATATGTGTTGCAGGATGGGATAACTACAGAGCTGTGAGCTAGGGAGAGTCATGTGCTCCAAGTCCTTAGTGAGCAGAAAATAAATATGGAACAACTAAACTTGCAGTGCGATGAATTCGTGTCACAAAATCAACAACTGGTACATGTGATAGATGAAGCTTGCCACAACGTCCCCGAGCTGGCCATCCTAACAGATATACTAGCGGAGGCGCAAATCCATAGGTTAGTAGCGGGGGTCCGAGAGGTCAGGGAGGAAATGACAAAGGTTCAGTTGGAGCTGAATCTTCAGGTCATCGAGCTGCGGTTAAAGGCACAATGATCCACTACCATGGAAGTCAGAGAACAACACATTAGCACTATCACAACAAGATTAGAGGAAATTGGAGGTGCAGTCGGAGACTACACCAACATGTTGGAAGAATCACTTGAGGTCCTCCCAACTCTGTTGGAGAAACCCAACATCCAGTGCTTAAAGATAGAGGTGCGAGAAATCCAACAACAGTGTAATAGTGTCTGAGGAACTTTGTAGACGGTGGTCCTCACCTAGAAGCTTGCAATGATGTAGCAGGCTAAGGAACTAAAGGAGTAGTTAGATGTGGCATGACATAAGGAAGCAGTCCTAAAAGTGTGCGTTTAGTCTTGGATCGACGAGGCCTTCACCATCACGATAGAAATCAAAGGCAAGCTCGCACACATGCAAGGGATGAACACATTGATGCAGAGCAGCACTCCCGACACAGAGGTCTTGGAACAACGTATCCAGCAGATCCAACAAGCAACAGCTCAGTACGCGGCTAACCTTCACACAGTTCGAGAACAGTTGGATGGACTCCGGGAAAAGATCACTATTAGGACCGAGAATTGACCAATTTTGACCTTATATTTTCATCATAATATTATGCTTTTTAGTAACAAGTTATAAGCTTTGATTACACAATGACTTAATCACCCCAAGGTATGAAGTAACTTCCCGCATATCTATATGTTTAATTGTTCACTGCATATTCGTAAGTACCTTTGTATTTATCTTTGGAAAGCTGACTAAATTGCTAAGTAATTATCTTAAGCCCGCAGGAATTATAACCTATAGTTGTTGTAACACCAGAAACAGCAACTATGCAGTTGCTGCAACACCAGAAGCAGCAACTACGCAGTTGCTACAGTCAGCAACAGAAACCATCTAAAGCGGGTATTTTGCATCAGCTGGGAACAACAACGGCAACTCTCTGAGGAACGCTGACGTGGCTGATCAAGCAGCTGTCCAAAGCGGGTAGAACAAAGTTACCAGGACTCAAAACCGGAATAGTATGGGGAAACGGCGAGGGAATGCGTGAATTCCAAGAAGACGGTTGAAGATGGTTACCAACTGTGTAACAGCCAGAACCTAAACAAAGAATATATTATCATACTGATGCAACAACATTTCTGTAATTCTTATTTTTGATTAAACGGGTTAACCGAATGAACTGTAACAATCTATTGTAATAGATTTCTCCTCTATAAAGAGGAGACATCTACATTAGTCAAGGGAGGATGGTCTGTAAGAGAAATTTGTGAGAATATCAGCAAGTCTGAACTTTATTGTATTCGAATCTTTTGACAGATGAATAGAAGAACGTTCTGAGCATTTAAGCTATTCTCCGTGTTCTGGGGAATCTTGTGAGAGGGACTTGGCCCACCTTCCTCACAAGATTCACCCATTTACTTTGCTGTCAAGTGTGTAAGTGTGTGATAGTTTCTTTCTACAGATACTCTATTTGGATTCTGTAGCATTACCTCTTGTAATTTTGTTTTGCTAGCACTCTGTTTTATTAATTGTTTGAAGTTATGCAAGTGTATTTCACCAGTGAATCTGAGTGCAGTGTGTGTTAGCAATCTGATTCCAGGGGCAGGTGCTGAACGTCCTCACCTGGAGGATAGGGTCCTGATCCTCTGCCAACAGAGCATCCATCTCTTTGCTTCCCAGATTTGTAATTTTAATTAATTCTTTTTATTTTATCAGCACTGTGATAACTTAGCATAAGAATTAAGTATACTACAGCTCTTAATGCTTTTAGAATTTAAGTACAGACAGTACGTGGTAGCCTTTGGAATAAAAAGACTTTCCCAGGTTGACAATTAATGTGGTACTTGACTGTTTAATTAATAAACAATTCAACTAGCCAACATTTTGGCGCCGTTTCCGGGGAAGGAAACTAAAGATTTCTAAAAGCATTAATGATTTCTTTGTGAAAATAACAGGTGCATGAGAGGACGCAAGAAACCTAATTTCACAGGCGGTAAGGGAGGAAGAAAGACTTTTATTGACGAAATCATCTCAAAGGCTGAAACATCACAGAGGACGAGTTCCCGGAGACCTCAAATCCAGTACTCCTCACAAACGGATCGACAGACGGGAGAAGTATTGGGGCCTGAAAGGAAGCTGGAAGTATCAGAATACACTGAGGAACTGGTAGAAGAACCTGAAGAACCTGAAGAACCTGAAGGACCTGAAGATACAGAAGATAAAGTAAGTGACTCAGGAGAAAGACCAATGGAGGATAACAGAACAGAAGGAAGGGGGGAGAACTCACTCTCTACCCTGGAATTCCCCATTGGGGACCTGCCGAGAGGAACGACTCTTATGAAGAACATTCCCCTCTCAGCGCTACCCAATTTCCATGGGTTATCCTCTGAAGACCCAGATGAATTCCTCTTTGAATTCGATATATTATGCAGAAGTTATGATTATATGAGCCCTAATCAGAAACTAAAGCTGTTTCCAGCAACACTAAAAGGGAATGCGTTGAGATGGTTCATGAGCTTGGGAGCTCAGGCAATCACCACCTGGGACCAGATGAAAGAAGGATTCTTGGCCAAATATCAAGATTATTGCCAAACAAGAGAAATGAAGGAAGAACTGTTTAAGATGGTTTAGAAGGAGGATGAGAGCTTAGAAGATTTTGTGGAAAGGCTGCAGTATAACCTGCGGAGGTCTGATCACCCCAACATGAGTAAAGACATTCTGAAAACCATATTGTTGAAAGGGGTAAGAGATGACTGCTTGGACATGTTGAACATGCTGGGAAAAGGGGACATCTCCAAAGAACCATTTGATCAAATTATCAATCTCTACATGAGGTGCTCAAGAGGAGCAGGGAACAGATCAAAGAGCAGAGATAATGTGTATTCAAGAGTTTAGAAGTCAGCCAGTGGAGGAGCAACAAGAGCTGAAATAGGTAACCTATTAGAAAAATTTAAAACTGAAATGTTAAGTTCTTTTGCTTCACAAATCGATGCTCTGCAGGTTAAGAAGAAACAGGCGGAAGCAGAAGCTGCTTTAGCTATTTTCTGTTCTAAATGCAGAGGCAAACACCCACTCAGGGAATGCCCACTGGATAAGACACCTATCTGCACGATTTGTGAAATGGACCATGAAACCCAGTAATGTCCCTCTCTGCCTGGAATCAAAGCAGCATTACAGACAACCAAAGAAGAGGCTGAAGCAGTGTACCTGATGACACAGAGAAGGCAATGGCCACAAAGACAAGGTATGAGCTCTAACACAGCATTTAGTCGTTGGAATAATAATTCTCCTTTTCAAACGAATTACCCACCCATGAACCAAATGCAGTACCCACCCTTTAATGCAATGAATTTTCCACTTATGCAACAACCTAATCTCCCTTTTCCTGATCCTACTATGTGGAATCCTTGGGCCCCACAGCAACCATATTTCAATCAATGGAACCCAAATTGGGCAGCCCAGCAGATACCATTTCCTCAACAACAACAGTCTCTTTCCTTACCACCCAATACTTCCCAGAATAACCAAGCAATGAGACCCCAACTGCTTGTACAACCTAACCCCAATCAAAACAATAATAAAGCCTTGTAGGTAATTGACATTCAAAGTCAACCTGCCCTTCCCATGCAATGCAATGATATGCATTTACACTCCGGAAGAATAGTTGAACCCATCATAGATGACATTACTGACTCTGAAAAAGAAGAAACTAGGAGGGAAAAGTCATCCAATAAAGATACTGAAATTCTTGAATCACCCACTAACAAGACTGTCCAAATAACTGAACCACCCTTCCCTGAAAGATTGACTCTGAGTAAAACGTTTGAGCCACCAGCCTTTAATCTTTTAGGAGAACTGCAGAATTTATATGTTAAAATTCCACTATTACAAGCACTAAGAGATGTCCCTATCTACGCAAGAACTGTTAGGGATATTTGTGTCTGGAAACCTGGAAGAAAAGCCAAGGAACCCCTCACAGTTCATGTGATGGGAGAAATGACTGCTCTAATGATAGAAAAAGACCCTCCTGTGAAATATGGTGACCCTGGTCACCCTACAGTAATAGTTCAGGTTGGAAAGACCTTTGTCTCTAAAGTTCTAGTGGATCTAGGTGCTGCAATAAATATTATGACACTTGAAACAGCACAATTACTGCAGTTGAAACATTTAATCAGGGAAACTCCAACTATTTTAGAGCTGGCTGATCGCTCTACAATCAAACCTGAAGGAGTAATCGAAGACCTGGTAATCTATGTAGAATCTTGGAATTACCCGGTCGACTTTGTGGTGTTATAAACTAAAACAAAGATGGGGGGTCATCCACTAATTCTATGAAGACCATGGTTGGCTACAACAGATGCTTTCATC
The DNA here is from genome assembly GCA_000404065.3 of Pinus taeda. Lineage (NCBI taxonomy): Eukaryota > Viridiplantae > Streptophyta > Pinopsida > Pinales > Pinaceae > Pinus > Pinus taeda. The sequence goes on from APFE031684323.1 coordinate 118,786, forward strand.
AGCTGTATATCTGGATCGATGACAATATCCAATGGCCAGGAAACTAAACAGTTGACTCTTTACCCTCATGCCACACCCATGATTAATAACGATAATTCAATATGGATAGACTATGAGGATGAAGAAACTCAACCTATTCTAATAATCGGACAAGCTTTAACCCTCAAAAACTCAACCGAAGATGAATTAATTAGCAATTTTATTTTTGAACCTTCTTCGGTTAGCTCAGAGATACATAATCACCTCACTACAATCCTAGAATCAGAATCCCAGAACAATCTTGAAACTGAAAATTCATCTCAGATATTAGCTGGTAGTCCATCCAAAAGTGTGACAATAGAAATCGAACCAGGAAAAAAATTAAATATAAATCCTAACCTAACAGATGATCAAAAACAACAGTTAATGAAGCTACTTAAAGAAAATAAGGAGGCATTCGCTTGGGATTACACAGACATGAAAGGGATTTCCCCTGAACTGTGTACTCACCGTATTTATATTAAAGAAGGATCCCGTCCAGTTTGTCAGCCCCAAAGAAGGATGAACCCTAATCTAAGGGAAATAGTAAAAGAAGAGCTTCAAAAATTACTAAATGCAGGATTTATATACCCCATATCTGATAGTGAATGGGTTTCTCCGCTAGTAATAGTACCCAAGAAAAATGGGAAATGGCGAGTATGCGTAGACTATAGAGCCCTAAATAAGGCCACCCAAAAAGACCATTTCCCATTACCATTCATTGATCAGGTATTAGATAACTTAGCTGGTAAAAAGTTCTTTTCCTTTTTGGACGGATTTAGCGGTTATAATCAGATAAGGATTGCACCCCAGGACCAGGATAAAACCACTTTTACTAGCCCTTGGGGGACCTTTGCTTATAGGGTCCTCCCATTTGGTCTATGTAATGCACTAGCGACATTTCAGAGAGCGGTCATAGGTATCTTTTCTGATATGGTGAATGATTCTTTAGAAATTTTTATGGACGACTTTACTCCTTATGGAACTGCCTTTGAAGATGCTTTGCAGAATATTGAGAAAGTACTTAAGCGGTGTATTGAAGCTCATCTTGCCTTAAGTACTGAGAAATGCCATATGATGATGAATGAAGGCATTGTATTAGGCCATTATGTTTCATTATTAGGAATTCAAGTCGATCCTGCAAAAATACAGGTAATTTTGACCCTCCCTATTCCCAAAACCTAGACAGAAGTAAGAAGCTTCTTAGGACATGCAGGGTACTACAGAAGATTTATCAAAGATTTCTCTAAGATAGCTTCCCCTCTGTTTGTATTATTAACAAAAAATGCTGAATTTAAGTGGACTAATGACTGTGAGAAAGCATTTGATCAGCTTAAACATCAGTTGTCCATAGCTCCCATTTTAAGAGGACCAGGTTGGGCACTCCCCTTTCACATATCCTCTGATGCTTCTGACACTGCCATAGGAGCTGTCCTGGGACAGGAAGAAAATGGTCTTCCCTATGCCATTTACTTCATTAGTAAAAACATGACTCCCGCAGAACTCAATTACACAGTCACTAAGAAAGAATTTCTAGCAGTTATTTATGCTATCAACAAATTTAGGCATTACATCACTGGTTATACTACTTTTGTGCATACCGACCACTCGGCCATCAAATATTTAATGAATAAATCAGTCACAAATGCCCGAGTCACTAGATGGTTACTGTTATTGCAGGAATTTGACATCACAATCGTAGATAGACCGGGAAAAGAAAATGTAGTTGCTGACTTTCTTTCTCGGTTAAAAACTAATGAAGATATTCCAGTAGATGATTCTTTTCCCAATGAGTATTTATTTGCAGTCTCTGCCCACTCACCTTGGTATGCAGATATTGCTAACTACTTAGTTGCAGGAAAATTACCATCACATCTATCGCACAGAGAAAAGAGGAAAATCATTCAGCAGAGCGCTAGGTACAGCTGGATAAGTGGATGTCTGTGCCATACAGGGATAGATCAGGAAATCAGGAGATGTGTTGGGGAAGACGAGATCTATGACATACTAAAAGCTTGTCAAGATGACCCTTGTGGAGGACACTTTGCAGAAAAAAGAACAACACACAAGGTATTGAGAATGGGGTATTATTGGCCATCACTTTTTAAAGATGCCAGAAAATATGTGAAGGCATGCGACAGCTGTCAAAGAATGGGCCAGCCTAACCATAGAGATGAAATGCCACTCAATCCCCAGGTAACTCTTGAACCTTTTGAAAAATGGGCATTAGATTTTGTAGGTCCCATTAATCCTCCATCCAGTCAAAGAGTGTACATATTAGTATGCACGGATTATATGACTAAATGGGTAGAGGCCAAAGCACTCATTAAAGATAATGAAGAAGCAGTACTAACATTCTTATTTGAAGAAATCTTTGTTAGATTTGGATTACCTAGAGGATTAGTCACTGATGGAGGACCTCCTTTTAATTCTCATGGCTTCAAAGACATGCTCCAAAAATATCATATTAAGCACAAAATGACCACACCATACCACCCCCAAGCAAATGGGCAGGTGGAAAGTACTAACAAGGTCATTGAAGCCATCTTGACAAAAACTATAAAGGAGAACAGAAAGGACTGGTTTTAGAGACTGCCTGAAGCCTTATGGGCCTATAGAACCACTTGGAGAAATACAACAGGCTTTTCACCCTATGAGTTAGTTTTTGGAAAGAATGTTATTTTCCCTGTAGAGTTTGAAATCAAAACCTTTAGAACTGCTCTAGCTGTGAACCTTGATTTAACTGATGCACAGACAGCCAGGTTGCAGCAGCTTCATGAATTGGATGAGAAAAGAATGGAGGCCGTCCATCAAACAATGATGATACAGCAACAAAGAAGCAGATGGCATGACAGAACCATCAAGCAGAAGCAGTTCCAGAAAGGTAACTGGGCTCTACTTTATGATTCCCGTTTCGAGAATTTTCAGGGCAAGTTAAGAACAAGGTGGTTAGGACCGTATGAAGTGGATGTTGTTTTTCCAAATGGGACAGTCAGAATTTTAACAATTGATGGAAGCAAAACACCACTGTTAGTAAATGGCTATCGACTTCGGTTATACCAGCGACCGGTTTCTAAGGAAGATTTTAAAGCTACCTGCATTGCAATAAAACAGTATTCCTTTCCAGGGGAACTTGCTACCCCTCAAAGCACTTGAATTTCTATTATTTATGCAATTTTTTTTAGGTTAGACATTCTGTTTTTTTAAGAAATTAATAAATCCTGTCAAGGATTGCGATATTACATTTCAGTATTTTGCAGATTTTAGCTTGGGAGGTAGCTGGAAAACAAAAGTTTTAAAGGGATTATTTTGCGAACATGGAGTTTCCTGTTGCTGCAACACCACATCCCGTTGCTGCAACACCATCCTCATTGCTGCAACACCACTTCCCGTGTCGCAACATTATTTCCCGTTGCTGCAACACCATCCTCGTTGCTGCAACACCACTTCCCGTGTCGCAACATTATTTCCCGTTGCTGCAACACCATCCCCTGTTGCCCAAAAACACCATTCCCATTGCTGCAATACCATTTCCGTGAAGGCAACATCATTTCCCAATTTCCATCACTCTAGTACATTTTCCGTCTTTACAAATGCTTTCTTTCCGATAATTCCCTGTTGCTGCAACACCAATCCTGGTGTTCCAATATTGCTTCTCGGACACGAAATACCCTTCCCGGCTAAATTCACTCATGCAAACCAGTTTTATCACTGTAACCCCAAGCAACAAATTTCGATAAAATATACCACTTCTTATGATGACTATCACATCCGACTATCACTTCCCGTCATTATCATTACAAATTACCGATATTCCCACACTTTCACATCCGGGTTCACATCCGGGGTAATCATTGCAACTCAGCGGAGGACGAGATAAGACTTTTGACGCAGCAATAAAAAAAAGGTAAAATACGAAGGTACGCACGTTTATCAATGGACATTAAATAATAGATAATGCGGTGAAAGCTGATAGGACTATCAATTAGTTATACTTCCAATCAAATCATTCACACGTAGAAGGGGGGGAGTACCAAAGCAATTCCAATAATGATATACCACACCAATTGCCGCCACCCTTAATTCTCCCGGTAATATGTAAAAGTCACCCTATCACTGCATGCTACCATTTGCGACGTTTTTACTCTGAACTGAAATCGAAAGCTCGACTCTAAACTCGGAAATTCACTGAAACAATAGCCATGGGAGGACCTCTCATCACATATGAACCTGCTTCGACAGCAGTCCTGGAACTCTACCCGAACATTTACCAGATATTCTTGCAAGCAGGCTGGATAGAATATTTCAGGAGACTTCCGGACTTTAACGAGCAACAAGTCCTGGAATTTGCATGCAACCTAAGAGAAGGATTCTCTGTCGTTCAGGGAATTCAAATCCCAGTTACAGAGGAAGTGATAGCCCAAGCCACTGGGCTACCAACTAACGGCATAAGATGGTTCAGCAGGAAGCATCTGATTCTCAACGCGCAATTGGATTTTCTTCGATCAGGCGAGCAGATAGAACCTAAGGGCAGAGGCGTAGCACTTCAGTCGTTACCTCCACCATGGCCAAGAATTGCCGAATTTATCAAGCAATACCTGACGTGCGAGGGCTGCTATCAGGTAATTTACCAGCACGATTTCATGCTGTTAAATCATTTGAGAAATGGTCAGTTGATAAATATGCCATATTATCTATTGGGTTGTCTTAAGAACATGTCACGATATGCTGTTAACGCGAAGCGCCCACTTCTGTCCCTAAAACATCACCGGTTAATCCAATTACTCATTAATAGAGGTCTTGCTTTAAATAATCCTCCACTCCCCATTCATCCCCAGCAGGAAGTTGAAATTCCACAACTAGAATATGAACCTCCTCAGCAAACAGAGGACATGCCTGAGCAAATCCCTCTGCAAAACCCTCAGCAGGCAGAACATATCCCTGAACAAGCCCATCAAACATCTCCGCAAACTGTTGAAAACGAACAAGCAGCAGTAGAAGTAACCGCAGAAACAACCCCATCCCCCGAAAAGGCCAGTCCTTCCACCCCCATAATTCAAATTTCTACTGATGACTCTAACGATAATATCCCCATTTCCCTACTTAAGAGAAAGAAGCGTCAGACAAAGGAAACCCCACCAAAAAGAAGAAAAACCAAGGTTTCAGCTAAAACATCTGCTGCTCTGGCTACTACCCCTGAAATTGACCTGAAGAGGAAAATGCCCGCATTTACGGCTTTCCTACCAAAACGAAGAACTCGGTCATCGTTAGTAGCCAAAATTCCGAACCCCCCTAGTTCACCACCCATTACTTTAAGAATCCATACCCCCACCCACCCTCACAGTCCCTCCCCTTCACCCTCGGAAGTGGAAATGCAGAACGTTCATAGCTTTGTGACATCATATGTTAAGGCAGCTGATACACAAGAACCGGTTGCCGACAACCAAGGTAATAAGGATCGAATGGCTGTAACACAAGAACCAGCCACTTCCCTAGGTGACACACAAGAACCACCTACGGGGAATACTGACCATGATGATGAAGTGCAACCCCTGCCTCCACTGGAGCCTACTGCCCCGCAAGATCAGCCCACTATACCTGCCTTGCAGGAGGAAATTGAATTCCTAAAATTACAGATTCAGGATTATCAAGAGGAGATAATAAGGATTAAAAAAGCATATCAAAAGGAATTCAGCCTGCATGTTTTAGTGCGAGTGGCCTCAGCAGCAGAGAAAAGTGAAGACAATGAGTATATGTGCGCCACTTGTGGTGAAATATATACCCAAGCAGGATACAAGGTAGTGGCGGAGCCAATAGAGAATGTTGCCACTGTTGCAGATGACACGGAAAGACCTGCTGTTGCACAGACAGAAACACCACAACCCTCTGCTAGAATGAAAGAACCTGTTGCTACACAAGAACCAACAGGCTCTCTGGAGGAGAAACAAGACCAAATTAGAGAACTTACTGTAACACAAGAACCAGTAAGTTCCCTAGCAGAGAGTAAAGGAGGAGAGAATACAGACTCACCACGGTCCACCCAAATTATTATGGAAGAAGTTTTTACACAGAAATCAGCAAATGAGCAAGAAGGTACAGACCTACCCCGGCCTACCCAAATTACCATAGAACACAGTGAATCAGGACAACAATAGGAAGAGATACTAGCTGCAAACGAAGAAAACGATGTTGGAGTATCCCAGCCTACTCCAACAAAACAAATTTTTCTTACTGATGCTTATACACAAACAGAGTCTCCCTCTGTCAATGATGCATGTATAGAAATAGAAAGCTTTTAGGCATTGAGAGGAAAATGGTGCAAAGAGTATGAGCAGTCAAAGGGCAAAGCATTTGAACAGCAGAAAGGGACCTGGTTTAATCACGCATACAGAAACTGGGAAGCAATTGAGCAATGCAGAGCTCAATATAAAGAAATCACAGAGCTAAAAACCACAATGTCCCAGATGTTCGAATTATTTCAAAGAATACTGGCTATGAGGAAGCCATCTTTTAATTATGCAACATTTTTAAGGGAGAGATTGACATACTTGCAGATAAAGGCTGTAAGAGAAGGGAGACCCCATCAGGTGGTCACAGCAGAACAATTTATGCAAACTTTTGCAAAGGCACCTAAAAATGACCAAAACCTACTATGTGAGCTTTACCTACACAATGAAGCAGTGTCTGAAGAAAGGAATAAGAATATGCTACCTGTGGTTGGTGACATACAGCTGAGAGCCTTCATTTCCTTTTTAGCCAACCAGATCACATGGCAGAATGCCTTCATCTCAGCCCAACATAATGAACAAAATTGCCTTCTGTGGATGAGGGCTGAACCACAGAATGCAGCTACTTTTATTGTACAACACCAAACATTGATAAAGAATCCTGATATGAAAAATCACCTCAGACAATTGCAAGCAATAGTCCTGAAAGACTGTCAGCACTATTTGAAAACTAAGGCACCCTTGGCTGTTAAAGCAAATAATTTGTTTTGGGAAAATTGCCCCAAAGAAAGGAAAGAATATCACCCTTATAATCCATCAAATTTGCAGGTAGCACTTACAAGGGTACCTTTCTATATTAAATGCATGCAACACTGTGCTGAGAGCTGGATGGGCTACAAGTTTAAATTTCCACTTCTATGGTTATCCGGGGAACAATATAAAAGTCAGTTTGGGTTATCCAATAAGGAGGAGGCAGTAGCATGGAGACAGATACAGACTGTCTATGGTTTCAGAAAGAAGTTCAACGTCACCTCCTACAGTTATTGTCTCAGTAATTTACACTGTTCATCCCAGTACTCCGATTCGGATTCAGAGTAAAACATTGCATGGGGACATGCAATATCTTCAGTTGGGGGGGATGTTAGGACCCAAAATTGACCAATTTTGACCTTATATTTCTATCATAATATTATCCTTTTCAGTCATAAGTTATAAGCTTTGATCACACAATGACTTGATCACCCCAAGGTATGGAGTAATTTCCCGCATATCTATATGTTTAATTGTTCACTGCATATTCGTAAGTACCTTTGTATTTATCTTGGGAAAGCTGACTAAATTGCTAAAGTAATTGTCTTAAGCCCACAGGAATTATAACCTATAGTTGCTGTAACACCAGAAACAGCAACTACGCAGTTGCTGTAACACCAGAAGCAGCAACTACGCAGTTGCTACAGTCAGCAATAGAAATCATCTAAAGCGGGTATTTTGCATCAGCTGGAAATAACAATGGCAACTATCTGAGGAACCCTGACGTGGCTGAATTAAGCAATTGTCCAAAGCAAGTAGAACACAGTTACCCGGACTCAGAACCAGAATAGCACGGGGAATCGGCGAGAGGAAGGTGCGTATCCCAAGGAAGATGGTCGAAGACAGTTACCAGCTGTGTAACAGCCAGAACCTAAACAAAGGATATATCATCATATTGTTGCAACAACATTTCTGTAATTCTTATTTTTGATTAAACGGGTTAACCGAATGAACTGTAACAATCTATTGTAATAGATGTCTCCTCTATAAAGAGGAGACATCTACATTAGTTTAGAGGATGGTCTGTAAGAGAAATTTGTGAGAATATCAGCAAGTCTGAACTCTACTGTATTCAAATTTTTGACAGATGAATAGAAGAACGTTCTTAGTATTTAAGCTCTTCTCCGTGTTCCGGGGAATCTTGTGAGAAGGACTGGGCCCACCTTCCTCACAAGATTCATCCATTTATTTTCCTATCAAGTGTGTAAGTGTGTGATACTTTCTTTTCGCAGGTACTCTATTTGGATTCTATAGCATTACCTCTTGTAATTCTGTTTTGCTAGCACTCTGTTTTATTGATTGTTTGAAGTTATGAAAGTGTATTTCACCGGTGAATCTGAGTGCAGTGTGTGTTAGCAATCTGATTCCAGGGGCAGGTGCTGAACATCCTCACCTGGAGGATAGGGTCCTGATCCTCTGCCAACAGATCATCTATCTCTTTGTTTTTCAGATTTGTAATTTTAATTAATTCCTTTTACTTCATCAGCACTGTGATAACTTAGTATAAGAATTAAGTATACTACAACTCTTAATGCTTTTAGAGTTAAAATACATATAGTACGTGGTAGCCTTTGGAATAAAAAGACTTTCCCAGGTTGACAATTAATGTGGTACTTGATTGTTTAATTAATAAACAATTCAACTAGCCAACATAGGGGCCATATTTCCTTTATTTATTCTTCACAATCATTATCTATCCTCCCTAGATAGATTCATTGTTTCACTTGTAGCACATGCATATAGCTCCTATGAAATTAATCATAAAATTTTCAATTCAGAAAAGTATATTTTGCAAACTTACTTCATATAGAAGCCAGGTCTCACAAATAGGACAATATTCTCATAATGATTGGCTATTTGTAGGTGACAATATCCTTAACCTTCATCGAAAGTTTACACTTCATGTCATACCTTTCAATAAATTCAATTGCTCTAGAATTCGGTTACATTTAAATCATCAATTTACATTTGTAAAGTTGTGAAGTGCAATGCATAATATATCCTAGGATTTGGATACTAACTTAATCTATTTTCATGAAATAAAAACTTTATGAAAGGAAATGAGAAACTAAGTAGCTCAATACAACCATGGTTCTAAAACATTTTTATATCCTCATACCATATAGAGCATTGTTATGAAACAATTAGAGCTCACAAAAATATGATGTATGAACATATAGTTGAATTTAGTGATTATAAATAGCAATTTATATTCAAATGAAAGATCCATATGATTAGCCTTCACTGTATTGACATACAAACAAATAAAAGTTGAGAATTGAATGAAATCCGTAAGAAATCAAACACACAACTATAAGTAGATTAGATTACGATAAATATGAAACATAAACCTAAGTCATTACTTGTATAATGAACTATTAATTCAAACTCTTATACTAGTTTGTCACGAATAAAGCTTGATCTACAATTAAGTAACACTAAATCATGAAAATAAAAGAGGGAAGCATGCTTCCTTGTCACAAGGGGCCCTTCTTAGATTGGTCAGATGTAGAAGAAGTAAGCCAGTTCAAAATAATGTTGTAGATAAAACTATAAATGCATTCACAAATAGTGCATCACACAATAAATAAAGGATCAACAAGCAATGTTTATATTACTGTCAAAATGTTTCCATACAAAAAGACTTGTTTTCCATCGCAGGGATTATGGATATTTATGCATCTCATGAAAGAGTCTATTGAGAATATTATTGCAAAGTTTTGAACAAAATAACCAAATTTCAGATCTCTTAGATCTATGAATCAAGTGTAGCAAACATGTCTGAGAAATTCATGGTGATATGCACGAATTTACCATATGAGATCTTTGTGAATCCTTACGCTTGATTTATATGATTCAATCCATGGGTTATGTTGCAATTATTGATCTAGATCACATGGTCTACCACTATTACTCTGTCACCATTTGAATGCTTTAGCATTGAATATACTCTTGTTATGTTGTGGACATTTTCAGGTAGGTTCCAACAGGTGGAAAACGTTATGCTTTATTTTCTCCACATCCTCCAACCTTCACTTTTGTTGAACCATATCTGCAATTATGTCAACATGTGATTTGGCTACGTAATGGAAGAATAACTACAAAAAGTGTCATTTTCTATAGCTATGACAATTTGAATTATTTTTATAAAGAAACATGTAAAGCTATAGAATAATGGGCATGTTTACCTTGAGAATCTTCATTTGTAACCTATGTAGTTCATATATGATTATTATGTGAAAGTGATAACATTGGATTGTGAAATGATGGCTATGGTAAGCTTCCAAGTATAAAATAGAGAAAACTAAGATCAACAAAATAGAAAAAAGAGCTTATTTTCAAGCCTAAATAATACCTAAGGAATTCTTCCTATAATCTAATTTTTTAACCAACCACATAATGTGAGTTTCTCTTATATAAAATCATTTCAATATATTATTTATGGTAGCCACTAAATTGGTTTTCAAGACTGTCATGTAGTCATTCATTCGATCATGTTTAGTTTCTCACCATGCAAATTGAAAGGAAACATAAATGCACTACATATGTGACACAACCAACCCCCTAATGTCACATTCGGGTTATGGGGAAAAAATAGACCTGACCTTCAAGGTTTATTATGAAGATGGGGTTATCAAATTTCCTCTTTCTTCCATCACCTCAAATCACAATTTTCATATTATCCTCGTCTTCATCTTTTCGAGAGCATTCCAACGATATACATTTCATCACATTCTAAGCTCCAAACACTAAGTTATGCACATTTGAATATTTACCCATTCTAAGGAAAAATCACCATTTGTATATCCCCTATGGATGACACATGGTAACCCTTTACCATCTGCCACTCTTCCACTAGTCCATGTTTTTTTCCCAACTGGCATATCAAAGCCCCATCATATCAATAGTATCCATAAAAATTGCATTGTCCAAACTTCTAAGGTTCCAATATGTCGATACAATGGTGGCTTGATATGTTGATATGGTGATGTGCCACCACTATATGCCTTCGAGTTGTCGATATGATGATATGGAGACATGTTGATATCAATAAAATATATGTACTGCCATTCTTTATAATTCCTAATATGTGAATGGGCCTCTGGGAAACTTCATCATGTCATCTCCCCCTTTGACCCCCAATTGGCCTCTGACTCGTGGTAGGTGCCAACTTGTTTGAAATGCAACACTCTTGATGTGTGTACTAGTATATTGGGATATCAATGATTTTGTAGAGTACAACACCCCCCCCTGAAAAACTAATATGCCAATATGGTAGCTCAGCCTGCCATCTCATTCCTCTAACACCCAATCAATGTATAACATGTGTTGTATTCTAACATATTCTCTAGCACATGGCGCTATTGATGTGTGCCACATGTCACTTATAATTGCATATTTGGAAAACCAAAAATATCGAATCAATGTGACATGTGTCCTCCACTAGCGATTCCATGTCATCATGGGTGATATTATCATGACATGCTTGATTATTTTTGGTAGTCCAATACCTAGTTACTCAAATACTCTTAGGTCCTAATATTTTCAATTGACACACCTGGTTAACAATTTTTTTTTTCGTTGAGTGTTGTTCCATTAATAGGAGCCACACCCTTATAGGGATTCCCATATAAAGTGGGCTTCCCAAATCCTCTAGTGGCTTAGTATCCCGATAGGACCTCTACCAACTAGCTCTCAGTCATAACTCTCTTTTCAATCATATGACAAAGGATTGGGGATGAATCCTTAACCCTAAAAATTCCAAGCATTCTACCAAACCAAAGGGGATTCTAATGAGACTTGGTATTGCACCAAGAATGTGCAACTCCCAAGGATTTATCAACTCAAATTATCAACCCAAGCATCATACAAAACTTAGAGGTGACTATCTTATATGCACAGTAGGTTAGGTTCTACTCATGTCATCCTCAGTGATGAAATCAAATCAGGGTTCTCAAAGACCACTCCTCCAACAAACTACAATGACAAATTCTTATGAAAGCATAATTGAACATGATTCTAACTACAAAAGTGAATGCCATTCATTCAAATGTAAATTCTAGTTGGCATTACATGAAAGAAAAAGGCTAGTCTATTTGCAGAAGTAAATAATGATACTCTACATGCACATTTAATTTAATTAGTAACCTATTTGTACACATCATTAATCTACTTCACATTTGGTTGAAAATAAGGAATCAATTTTTTAACATGCCTATAAATGAAATAACTAGTTCTAACTCTTTTTTTCTATCTGATGGTTGCAGTGAGGAAAGGAGGAAATTGGAGTGGCCTTAGATTCTTCCTTAATCATCAAATCACAAGTTTGGGGCCATTATTCAACTTAAAAATGCTAGGATCAAAATGGGGAGAAAAACTGGTTGAAGAGAACACTGCTACAGGAGGTGCTACAGGAGGGCTTCTATTTCTACAGGAGGCCCTATATTACTATAGGAGGCCCTTTTTTGATACATGAGGGGGACCAAGAGTGTTTCAAGGATGGAAATTGTGTTTCAAGAAAGGTGGATGAAGGTAGAAGGTGATGAATGAAGGGTGTGGGAATCCCTTATCCAAGCCTAGTACCCCACGGAGGTCGATCTTGGACCAAAGTTGATGCCCACGGTGTCATTTATTTGCCTTAACATGGTGACTTTGGAGGCAGAGGTTGGAATCAGTGTGAGGTGTCTAGGAGGAGGATAGAAAAGTCCAGTTGAATGTGAAAAAGTATTCCCATCCTTATAGATCAAAACAGTCGCTACATCTAGCCAAATACATGCATCAAGTGACCATTAACCAATGAGATAAATTAACATGGAAAAGATGAGTTGAATTTGATTAAAATCTATTTTATCCAACAACACTACTCTAATCACTAAGCTAATGACACTAACTCCTAAGTTGCATAGAATTAGCATGCAAAAGGATCACAAAACAACATCTATCCATTTCCAAGAAATCATAAACACATATTTTTGGATTGTGATTATAAATCTTTCCAATCACTCTTCCCACAAGAGAGATGATAGGCAAGCTTGAAATCACAATTTTTTATGATATAACACCTAAGAAAACAATATAAGGATTGCAATGCTTTGAAACAAGAACAAGAAGGAAATATAAGAGAGGGACTAAAGCCTATGGATTGGGCCCAAACCCATGGGTTTTATCCCTTCAAAACTAACTCAGATGCAGATCAATGGTAAAATTCTCATTAACACAAAATAATAGTCTCATACATCATATGAAATTTAAGAATAACAATGTCAAGCACTAGGATCCCAATAGCGACTCTTAGCTACAACAGAAATTTGAATCCTAAGCAGCCTTTCAACTAGTTTATTTATACAAAAGGTAGTTGATGGAAGCTCGCTTGAAAAGAGGAGTGATTCCCTACAATATCTTGAGAATTGTAGATATGGCCCTCCTTGAGCTTCACATGTACTTGGAGTCCCTCGGTTGCTAGTGAATTCGAGCTATGAGTGAGGATTCTGTGATCTCAAGTCGAGATAGAGAGTTAAGGAGGTGGAAAAGCCCCCTATATTCTTTCTTAGCTGTCTCCATCAATCCCCTGAATAGTAAATGCCTAAAAAATTCTTATTTTTCTACAAATCAATGACATTATGCAATACAATATGAAAAATACCTTTTAGTCTTCTTACTAAGCATATTATGGCTAAAAATGAAAATTAATGTGAGAGAAGGATAGTTTTAAGGGATGGAGGATAGCATAATGAACTTCAAAATATACCTATTGATGGGACCTATCATTACCCCCATGTTGAAGATGTTTCTTATCCTCTAAGAAATTTAGTCATCCATATGAAGTTCATTCATGGCCTTGGTGGCCTCTCTGACACCCCAAGGCACCTCATATGGTGTGCCTTCTTGTGGATAATAAACTGCATTTGCCTCTATCTTTGTCCATACCTTGTGTTCATCTATCTGGTTTATTCCTTTTTGTAGGCTCAACCATAAGGAAGGACTGAGTTTTAGTCCTATGTATTTGATCTTCAACCTTTGCATGATCCTTTTGTACAATGGGGTTATCTCCAAGGATTCCTTAGTCTCTCTAGAGAGTGATGCTCTCTAATTTGTAAATTGTGAGGTAAGGTGTGCCACCTTCTCTTGCAATCTTGTAGACTCTTTGTTCCCAACATCCTAAAAGTGTTCTCAAAATGTAGAATGGATTTCTCTTGGGTTTCTATGTACCTAGGTTCTAAATTAGAATCAGAGGAGATGAGATTTTGGTTGTTGATGACAACCTTGGGGCTTACTAATTCTACTCTGATGTATAAGGGATCATTTTCTTCCTTTGCCGTCACATTCTTCACTTCTTTAACTCTTGTCTCCTCATGTGTCAACCAATATGCTAATGCCATGAGTTGCATGTCTCTCAATCTTGAATTGGGGTCCCAAAAATTCATATTTGTTAGGATTAGATTGTGCATATAAAACTCATCTTATTTTTCCATATCCTCAATACTTGCCTTTTTGCAAAACTAAATAAATTTCCTATAGTCTTGGAAAGGTAAAGACCCATATTGTTCTAGTTCCTTTATTTGGAATTGCAACCACTACCACTTGAGGAAAATGGCATAGGATTTGAATGGCTTCCTGCATTGTATGGCATCCATAGATAAAATTTCCATAGTAGCAAGTTTTGTTTCCTTTTCTTACAACTGCTCTTTTATCCTTGTGTTCTATGCTTGTAGTTTCTCCCTCATGGTTGACTCCCTTAATTTCAGGTAACTTAATTCCTTTCACATTTCATTTATATTCTCTTCCATGAGGCCCACATCTTCAACTTTTTTGGATTTGGCAATTTTCATCCATCTATGTGTTCTTCCTCTTTCCTTCTCTAACTCAAAGAAGAGTGGGACAACGAACTTCTCAGGTATAATCCTACCTCCCTCAACAAATTTGTAGTAGGATTCTAGATTGGGTTGTGGATCAAGTTCCTGGATCTCTTGGAGGCCTTTTTCATCCTTTATTAAGGTGGATGCTCCTTTTTGTAGCACCTCTTGCTACTCCTGTAGCATCCCTTGTTTCGCTTGTAGGAGCCCTTGTTTCTCTTGTAGGAGCCCTTGTTTCTCCTGTAGTTGCTTTGTCTCCTCCTATATCTCTTATTTCTCTTCTTGTAACATGGAAATTTGTGCCTTAAGCCTCTTAAAGGTGACTTCCCTAGTGATGGCCCTCCCCATAGGTATCACAAGTTTCTTGGTTTTGGCCTTAGGAGAGGTAACCTCTTCAATTTCCCCCTCACTAGGGCCCACTTATTCCTTTTTTCTTGTTGACTCATCACTATTGATATGGATTTTTGAAGGAGTTTGTGGTTTCTCTTGCTTTATCTTGGTGCTCTTCTCTGTTTTGAAATATAGGGGACCTTACCTTGGATGCTTTCTTTTGGGCTTAACAGGTGTTCCCAATGTGGCCATTGTGGTAACCACTTCTTGCTCTATGTTCCCTAGAGAGAGACATGATTATTGCCCTTGCATTTTTGTCTCTTGGGGCTTAGAGGTCTCCTTAGAGGTCTCATTAGGGTTCTCTTTTTCTGCTACCTTTTCCTCTCCTTCTTCTTCCTTAATTTATGCTTCTTCTTCCTCTTTTTATGTTGTCTCTTCTTCCTCTATCTTTCCTCCCCTACATCCAATGCTGAAGGCTAGTGTTTCTCCATGTGTGATGGCTTGGGTTTCAATGAAAATTTCCCTTTCCATGTCTACAAATTTATTCCATAGCACAGGGTTCCTTAAGTGACTTAAAGCATCCATCACAATTAGTTAAATGAGGCCATGGTGGGAAATGTGTTGATGCTTCCCTTCCCTCACCTTCTGGCTCATTTCAATGATAGATTGTAGGAGGAAATGGGGAACACTTAGTCTCTATGAAATTGGTAAATATTTTTTGAATATTAGCTCATGGAGTAGCCTAAAATGATAGGCATGTACAATTCTCAGCCTCCCCTCACAAGATATGTATTTGAGAATGTGATAGGCTACTTCATCCCAAGGGTAAGGTAGGATTTATCTTCTTACTCCATTCTTACATTCTATAGGGTTTTCTCTCTTAATGAAAAAGTTCTTCCTAGATGTAACACTTACTGCTTTATACTCCTTGCTCCATAGAATTCCTAAGGGTAAGGTAGTCACTATGCCTATGGTTTAAGAACTTAAAGAGATTTCCAGTCCCCTGACAATAATAATGGAACTATCATCTCCTTAATAGTGTAGTGCCATAGTGAATTCTTGAGTTAATTCATCATCATACCCTATCAATTGTTCAAAGAAAACCATCTATTGATGTCTTAGAAAAATTTCGATGACAAGAGGATGTTGATGAATACTCTTTGTGTCTGTGGGCTCTCTTCTATTGAATACTCCCCCCATTTCTTCTACTGCTTCTTATTAAGGTTACTTAGGTGTAAATTTTAATGTTTCCTTAGAGTTGTCTCAGTTTTAGAAATGATATCAAAACCTCCTTTTTATTAGAGGGGAGACAAATTCTAAAATTTATATCAAAACATAATCTTTTTCTATCCCTATCTTGCCTTTACACACAAAAATTTCAAAGGGAACCATTGCACAATTGTCTACTACAAGGAGCTAACTTTAGGAATAATTCCCCATGCAAATGTAAGGAAATTAAATGTAGAGAAGCCACTTACTCCCTTTCAAGATAGATTTTTCATGTGCATGAGGGTTTGAGGACAAATTTGGTGCCCCCTTTATCCCTTCAATTCTCTCCTATAGCTTCCTTTTGGGCCTCCTATAGCAGTTTAGATCCTCTTGTAGCTCCTCTTATATCATTTCAGACTCTTCCTATAAAATTTAAGGCTCCTCCTGTAGCATTATCAATTGCTCCTGTAGCATTAGAGTCATGAGGAAAATTTTGATTCTATTGTTGGATAGATGATGGAGAGAGGTAGGGAGGTGAGTGAAGAGGGTGAAAATGCAATGAGTGGCCGGAAAAATGGAGGAATACACTTGTACAATCTGTCTAATATCCATGGTTCTATTGACTTCCTGGAGTCTTTCAAAGATATGTTAGCAAAATTAGTGTAAGAAATCCATCCTTGTGTTTTTCTTTTTTCTTTTCTCTTTTTTTTTTTGTTTTTTGTTTTTGAGACATGCAGGTTGCCTCTACAAAGGTTTTCAACCTGCCTACCTGCCCTAGGCACCTCCGAGGAGGTTTTCACCTGGGGATCTTTTCATATTTTATTTTCTTTTTTATTTTCTCTTTTTTTTGCTCTTGGGCTGCCTCAGAGAGGTTTTCAACCCTGGAGTTGGCCTCATATGCCTTATGGAGGTTTTCATCTAGGCCCTTTTTTTGTCTTTCTTTTTTTTAGAATTTTTGTGGAATGAGGGATGTGAGCCTCCCAAGTCCATTCAATTCTATTCTTATTGAACTAACAAACTCTTCATTGGTCAAAGGTCTTTAACAAACTTCAACCTATAACCATTTACAAGTAAGGGAATACCTTCCTCATCAATGCTTCGAATATGGACAGTGTCATTCTCATGACATTTCTCTACTAGATAGTGACCCAACCATCTTATCATTAACGTTCCCTTGAAATCCTTGAATATAGAATCATACAATAGGTCCCAATCTTCTTCTTGAAAAGTCTTCTACCTGATGTGTTTTTCATGCCAAATCTTCCTGTGTAGTTGGATTACCTCAGTGTGCACAAGAGATTGCAATCTAAATTCATCTAAGACATTAAGTTGGGGCAACCTCTCCCATTGTGTTGTGGTGAAGTCTAAGTCTAGTTGATTTTCCATCCTTAATGTGTTGTATTCAAATTCAAGAGAAAGAAGGGCCTTCTTCCCATAAACTAGTTCATATGGAGTGAATCTAGTGGTGGCCTTCCAAGTGGTGTCGTAGGCCCAAGTGGCTTCTACTAGTCTATCTACCCAATATTTTATACTATTTCTAACAACCTTGGTTATGATGTTCTCCAATGCTCTGTTTGTGACCTCTACCTTGCCATTTTCTTGAGGGTTATAGGTAGTGGATGTCATGTGCTTGATTTGGTGTTGCTTCATGAGGTCTTCAATCAATTTTGATGTAAATTGTGTTCTTTGATCAATGACTAACTCTATCAGATAACCAAACTTGTAGAAGATGTTCTCCCCTAATAAATAAACTACCTTCTACTCAGTTTATGTTTTAACTACCCTTTTTCAGCCCATTTTTCCAGGTAATCAGTGCACACAATGATATACTTCCTCTGTCTCAATGGAGGATCAACAGGTCAAATGAAATCCATGCCCCACTTATGAAATGGATCTAGGGTCACTTGAGGTTATAAGGGAATTTAATCCTCAGGTGTGGTCTTACCCATCCTTTGGAATTGATCCCACCTGGTGGCATACTGTTGGCTTAATGGGGCCTGACCCAGGTTCAAAGATGTTTAGCCAAACAAATCCCGACACTACTGGCCCTTTCGGTAACAGTTCGCAGAGCGCGGACTGAAGTCTCACCCGAGGTAGTATGGGAGGGTGCTGGAACCAGGTTTTTGCACCGTAGGGAATTCTTGATGTGGTCTGGGTTAGCGCGGAGCGATCCTATTCATTGTGTTGCTTCCATGCAACTGTCTTCTCGAGGCAACTAACTTAGTCAAGTGTGAATGCGATTTACCCTTTTCTATGCTTAGTATTATTATAGATCTTTTGTTACTTACGTAAGTACAACTCTTTCAATTATTATTTAGCATAAACAGACATGCGCGTAATCATAAATCAGGAACAAATGCATAAACTAGAATCTAGAACAGATACATGATATTTCAAAATCAACTTATCTTTATTAATGCCTTTATCCAGTTACAATCCACTTCCTGCCCTGCGCACACAGCTGCAGGGGTCTGCGCACACAGCTGCAGACTCTACCAGGCCTCTGCGCACACGGCTACAGAGCCTCTATATCCTATTACAACCCAAACTTGTACTTACAGACTCAGACCTACAATCACTTTCAGACACCCATATTACTTCTTTTATTACCAAAAATTTTCCCTTTACACTTAGAGCCTTGCTCTTATTATACATTCCCATGGTTTGCGGACCATGGGCAGGCCGACACATTCTAAATTAATTTATAATATTTTAGGGCAGACTACCCTTAGACTTGACCCATTACAATTCACGCTCTATGCACTTTGCGGAGATTTTACAATACAATACCCAAAAATGTGGGCTTCAAGCCCCAAAACCGTTACACGGGGGATTCGCTGCCCAACACATACCTCCTTACATCTTCATGTAAAGTGGGCCAATAGTGACCAACTTGTAAAACTTTGAAGGTTGTCCTCTTAGCAGCAAAGTGATCCCTACAAGGTACATCATGGCATGTTGAGAGGATTTTAAAGACGTCTTGTTCCCTCAAACATCTCCTTAGGATCTAATCTAGTCACAATTTAAAAAGATTTCCGCCAATCCAAGTGAAAGGGGCACCTTTCTTGACAATCTTGCTTTTCTCCTTGGATGACAGATTAGGAGAGAACCTGCCAACAACCAAGTAATTGGCTATGTCAGAAAACTAGGGAGAAAGCGCCGAGATGGAAAAGAAGTGCTAATTTGGAACTTTATCATCCACCATCTCCTCATTATCTGTAGGCAGGGATAGTCTTGACAGGAAATATGCAACAACTTTTTTTTCCCTGGTTTGCAACACTAGTCAAATGAATTGTTGTAATAATAACAACCATATAATTAGCCTAGCATTGACATTAGGTTTATTCATTAAATACTTAATGGTTGCATGATCAATTTGAACAAAAGTTTGATAACGGGTGATATAGTGCCTAAACTTGTTTAAAGAATGTACCACAACCAATAGTTCCTTTTTAGTGTCTATATAATTCAACTAAGCTTTAGAAAGGTTCTTACTGATCAAATAAATAACATAAGGCAATTTGTCTTCCACTTGTTCTAAGGTTGACCCTACAACTTTATCTGATGCATCTATGTGTATATGGAAAGGTAATACCCATTTAGGACCCCTAGGGATGGGTACGGTGGTAAAATTTTATTTCAACACTTCAAGAGCCTCTTGATAGTTGTTTGTCCAACAAAAGTCTAAATCTTTGACCAACAATTTAAACAAAGGTGAAGCGATTTTACTAAATCATTTAATGAAACTTTTATAATACCCAACTAATCCCAAGAATCCCCTGACATCTCTTCATTTTTTAGGGATGTGAACCCTTTTAATGATGACAATTTTGTTTGGTCAACCTGTATCCCTTCCTTGGATATAGAATGGTGAAGGACAGTCCCTGCATTCATAAAAAATTACATTTCTTGGGACCCAATAACGTATTCATTTCAATGTGTTTTTGTAAGGCTTTGCACATATTAGATAGAGCTTCCTAGAAGACACATCCATAAGGAGTGAATTCATCCATGTATATCTCAATATTTCCATGAACAAGTACAACAAAGATACTTAGAACTGTCCTCTGGAAAATGGCAGGGAATTGCACATAATGAATGGAAATACCCTATAATAAAAGGCACCCCAAGGACATGTGAATTTGGTATTATCTTGGTCCTCAGGGCTGATCTGTATTTGGTTCTATCCACTAAATCCATCCAAGAAAGAGAATAGTTTGTTCCCTCCAAGTCCATCTAGGACTTCGTCAATGAAGGAAAAAGGAAAATGGTCCTTATTTTTATCCTTATTAAGTTCTTTATAGTCAACACAAATCCTCCACTTCTCATTCTTCTTTGGGACTAAAACGAGAGGGGATACCCACTCACTATCTAAAATGGGGTATATGAACCTTGCATCCAAGAGTTTTTGTAACTCATCTTTCACTATGTCCTTAAGAGCTAGGTTCATCCTTCTCTGGGGTTGGTGCACATTTTTTCATCCCTATTTGATGTAAATATGATGAGTATAGGCTAAGGGATGCACACATTTCATCTCCTTATAATCCCAAGCAAAAGCATCCAAATGTTTCCTTAGTACATTACACAACCTTTCTTCCTATTTAGCTAAGAGATAGGGGTTTATCTTTAGAGTTCTAGATGGGATAAACTCTACAATATTTGTGTGTTATAGGATAGTGTCAATAGAGCACAAGTCATTCCAAGGACTACTCTTAGATTATTTCATCAATTCATCAACAGGTATGGAAGTGGGAGGTTGATTTTGTAAGATATGGTCAATAAGGTCATCTTCATCAAGTTTCCCCCCTCCCATAACAATACCTAAAGCATAGACTGGGTAGATAGATGCCTGATAAAATTCTTCCTCTTCCTTACCCTCTAACCATAAGGGTAAATCATGTTCAATAGAAGGTTGAGCAAGAGGATACAACACAAGTTATTTTAATAAACGTCCATTCTTAACAGTCATGTTCCTAGCCTTGCAACTAATGTAGGCATCAACAATGGCCAACCAAGGTATTCCTAGATTGAGAGGATAACCATTAAACTTGGTTTTGGGCTAGAGGACCAAGAAATTAGTGGGTTAATCCTAGGAGTTAATGGATACATTCTCAATAACTCCCTTAGGAGCTATTGTGGATCTTTCTTTAGGATGCAACATTGTGGTGGTCTTCCTTAATCTTCTTGGAGATTGAGCTTTAACATGGTTTCCTTGGTCATTACGTTTATTGCAACCCCAAGATCAATCAAGGTATTATGGACCACAATGTCATCAATGTCCACATCCACTACTGGGCTACGAGGGTCCAAGTACTTCGAGGAGATTACTCTTCTCAACATCAGATCATATAGTTTTCCAACAACATTGATTATGGGGGTATATATTCTCCTTCTCCCATGTCTTTTGAGACATTCCTCCTTAATAAGCTTGTTCTAAATGGGAACATCTTTGATGGCCTAGAGGAGGGGTATCTTGACACACAAATACTTCTATTCTCCCAGAAGTTCAACCTCTTCTAGGGTGTGTTGTTTAGGGTGGATTGACCTTTTAGGATAATGAGGTGAATCCGATTGAGGAGAACTCTCTTCATTCTCTTCTTCAAGATATTCAGGTGGAGAAGGTGGTCGATTATCTGGGAGCACTCTCCCAGGCTAAAGGTTGATCTCTTGGATTTCCACAACATAAGAAGGATAGGATGTCTCCCCACTATATACATGTTGTTCTTGCTTATTGCTCAAGTTGAAAATGGGTTGAGCAGACATTTGAGGTTGTTTAGGTCGAGTATGGTGAGAGATCTATGGTCAATATTGAGGTGGAGGCAGCAAAGAAGGAGGTTGGGTTGTTTGAGGCCTCCTCCCTTGTGATGGATTTCCCCATTGGGAAGATTGAGGTGGATATGGTTGGAAAAGAGGGTGAGTAAGCTAAGGAGGATATTGAGGATCATAAGGCCAAGGAGGTGTAGGCCATGACAGATGAGTGGAAGGGTAACAAGGCTGGAAAGGTGCATTCTTATTTGGATTATAATGGGAATAATGTGCACCTTACATGTCCTATTGATATGGCCGAGGACCTTGAGGGCTTCTTCGGTTAATGAAATAAAGTTGATCTGACCCACCTTCTTCCCCTTGGTATACAACCTTTAGACCTAGAAAAGAGGGACATTTTTCTTTTGCATGGTTCTATTCACAGATAGAGAAAAATTCTATGACATTCAGTAGGCACTCATTCCTAGGGTGTCTCTTAATGCATCTAGGGAAGAAGATAGCTAGTTCCGTTTCTGCTTCGTCTTGTTTTATTTTGATTTTCATAGTATCCATTTTCAAGGAAAAGGTGTGTAGCATTTCACTCTTAAAATCCTCCAACATACTTTCTATGATCTATCTCATGCTTGATGGTTGTAATAGAGAGAGAAGAATTGAACAAGATTTGGCTAGACCTACCCTTTTTCCTAGCAGCCCTAGATTGATTTCTGAATAAAATTTTGATTTCATCATAAGGCAATTGGTATATATATCCTCCAGTCAACATGTTGAGGGTTTCCATTACATCCTCCATGATCCCTCAAAGAAGAACTAACTTGAGTGACTCAAGATCAAGGATACAAATAGCCCTCCTATAATTAAGTTGGAATCTTTCCTCATAATCCTCTAAGGATTCATCATGTCTAAGGGACCTACAATAGTTCCTGTACTTGCCATTGAAAGCTTGTTTCATTTGGGCCTAGTTAGTGATGTTGTCTCCAAGTAAGCTCATAAACTAGCAGAAGGCTACATATTTCAGGGTAGGTGAGATAGGTTCTTCGTATTCCCCAATAGGTTCTTCAAAAAAATTAGGTTGCTCACCTAGAGGGTATCCTAACTCCCCTGTAGTCAGAGAGGGGAGTTCAGAATCACCAAAGAAGACTGAAGGTTGTCTGCTTGAGGGGGTGGGGATTTTTGGTAACAATTTCCCTTGGTTATCCCTACTCTTGCGAGACATGAAAGAACTAGATTTGTTTTCTATTTTGGATTTTTCATTTTTTTCAAAACAATAAGACTGATGCAAAACAAAAATGAGTACTCCTAAATAGAAACAATTCCTATTTAGACACCTCCCCAACGATGATGCCAAAAGTGATGTGCCCTAGTATTTCACCGAGAATGTTGCAACTCCCAAGGACTTCTCAACTCAAATTATCAACCTAGGGTTCGTACAAACTTAGAGGTGAAAATTCTATATGCACAATAGGTTAGGTTCTACTCATGTCACCCTCATTCATGAAATCAGATCAAGGTGTTCAAAGACCACTCCTCCTACTAACTATAGTGAAAAATTCTTATGAAATCATAATTGAACACGATTCTAACTACAAAAGTGAAAATGTTGTTCATTGAAATGTAAATGCTAATTGACATTGCATGAAAGAAAAAGGATAGTCTATTTTAAAAATTAAATCATGCTACTCTACTTGCACATTTAGTCAAATCAATAACCTATTTGTATGCATCATTGATATACTTCACTTTTTCTTTAAAACAAGGAATCTGATTTTGAATATGCCTATCAATAAAAATACTAATTCTAACTCTTTTTTGCTCTCTGATGGTTGCAGTGAGGAAAGGATGGAGTTGGAGTGGTCTTAGAGTCTTAATCATAAAATCACAAGTTGGGGGCCATTATTCAACTTAAATATGCTAGGATCAAAGTGGGAAGAAAAACTCATTGTAGAGAACACTTCTACAGGGCTGCTAGAGGAGGGTCTATATTTCTATAGGAGGCTAATTTTTTCTATAAGAGGGGGTCCGAGAGTGTTTTAAGGATGGAAATGGTGTATTAGAGGTGGGGAAACGTGGATGAAGGTATAAGGTGATGAATGAAGAGTTTGGGAGCCCCTTAGCCAAACCTAATACCCCTTGGAGGTCTATCTTGTACCAAATTTGATGCCCACAATATATTTTATTTTCCTTAACAGGGTGACTTTGGAGATAGAGGTTGGAAGAAACATAAGGTGACTAGGAGGAGGATATAAAATTCCAGGTGAATTTGGAAAGTATGCCCACCCCTTTAGATCAACACAGTCACTACAGCTAGCTAAATACATTAATGAAGTGACCAATAAGATAGTGAGATAAATTAACATGGAAAATATGAGTTGAATTTAATTAAAATCTATTATATCCCACAAAAATACTCTAATCACTAAGATAATGACACTAACTCCTAAGTTGTAGATAATAAGCATGAAAAAGGATCGCAAACTAACATCTATCCATTTCCAAGAAATCATAAATACATATTTTTGGATTGTGATTATAAATTTTTCCAATCACTCTTCCCACAAGTGAGGTGATAGGATATCCTACAATCAAAAGTTTTTATGATATAACAACTACTGAAATGAGAGAAGGATTTCAATTCTTTGAAACAAGAACAAGAACGAAACACAAGAGAGGGACTAAAGCCTTCGGGTTGGGCCCAATCCCAAGGGTTTCAACCCTCTGAAACTAACTCAATTGCGTATCAATGGTAAACTTCTCATTAATAGAAAATAATAGTCCCATACATCATATGAGAGTTAAGAATAACAATATCAAGCATTAGGCTCTCAGTAGCTACTCTTAGCTGCAACAAACATTTTAATCCTAATGAGCCTTTCAGCTGGTTTATTTTTACAAAAGGGTAGTTGATGGAAACTCCCTTAAAAAGAGGAGTGATTCTGTCCAAGATCTTGAGAATTGTGGATTTGGTCCTCCTTGATCTTCACATCTACTTGGAGTCCCTCAGTTGCTAGTGAATTTGAGCTTTGAGTGAGGATTCTGTGATATCAAGTCGAGTTAGAGAGTTGAGGAGGTGGGAAAGCCCCCTATATTCTCTCTTGGTTGTCTCCATCAAGACCTTTCATAGTAAATGACTCAAAAATGCTTATTTTTCCTACAAATCAATGACATTAGGCCTTACAATGTGAAAAACACATTTTAGTCTTCTTAATAAGCATATTATGGCTAAAAATGTGAACTAAAGAAAGAAAATGATAGTTTTAGGGGCTAGAGGATAACATAATGAAGTTAAAAATATACCTATTGATGGGACCCATCAAATTTCACCCCCAAATTTCCAGGGAGTGTTGCACTAAGATGATCAATCACCAAATTTCTCCTTGGAAAGGTATACCTATAAAGGGAAACTTAGCCTAATTTCTAGTCTAATTATTGCATGAAGCCTTAGAAGCCATTACACATAGTCTACACCTCTTAAGATATTTAGACATTTTCTTCCCAAACATGGAAACCTTCCAAATCCTTAGTAGTCAAAATAGATATACATCCAAGCTACCAAATCCTCCTCTTTGGCTTGGAAAATACCTATCACCTTCACTCCAAGGTCACTTAAACTCTTATTTATACTTTCCACTAGCTCAAGAGTTCTTCGATGAACTATTCAATACTAATAATCAAATGTTCTTAAAAGGAATTGTCCTCTTGAGTCTTCCCATTTTAACCAATGATTTTGATCATCCATATGACATCTACATTATGCACAAGACCCCTTTCTTACTTTAGTTGGTCTATAGATTCTCTAGTCTATCTAAGAATAGACCATGGAAACTGTCCATGACTCAGACTAAAAGTCCTTCAATCCCATGATTAATGTGCCATTTACTTCTTGTCCATAAAAAGAAAGGCATGACACAAGAGAAAATTAAATATTTATTATGGTACACATAAGTATTATACAACCATTTTAGCCTAATATACAACTTCACATTATAAATAAACATCATATATACCATATTTCCCACTAATAAGACAAGTACATAAACATGATACCTTTCAACAATGATCTCATTCATTTGTCATTAACATGGTTTATATGACAAATATGAAGTCCACAAGGTAAGGTCCTATGTTTTCTACAACTAATGAAGGGTGAGCCAGATTCCACCCCATCATAGGCTCAATTACACTACAATATTTCTTGTAACTAGACATTCGCAAGCCAGACCAAGAAGTCATGAGGGAAGTTCTACTCAAAATTATAGGGTGGACTCATGAAGGTCGTTATCCATAATCAAAGTAACTTGTTTTTTCCTTTAAGATCAAACCAAGAAAAAAGTTATACCTAACTACTATGGATGGTTTCTCTGCAACTATACATTGCTAGCACCATAGGGTAAACATATCCCGGGCTACTAGTTGTGTAAGGATGAATACCATTTTCCTTGATCACATGTAAGAAATAGGAATGACATCTATCAAGCATTAATTTTGGTCCCATCACACAAAAAAATGATGGCCAACAAATTCCTACAATGCACAAAAGAAAATCCATTCATCGCTTCCTATGGTCCCTTAAAAAATCTCCTTCTCTTTAATGCTTCTCTTGCATAATAGAACCAAATAGCCAAGTTTCTCTTGATTCACCTAAATCAGTGTGAGGGATTCCTCCCTAGTTTTCATAGCTAATGCATTTTAAACATGGACTCCATCGCAGGCCTACTATGACCCAAGGAATTATTGTATCCTGCACCTATAGTGTAATATCCAAATATTGGACTACCAATTGTAGCTTCACAAGTCACTACATCTTTGTAGCATGCGACGGTTTCATGATTCACACACCCATGGTCTCTCTTTTAACTAGCCTACCTTATTTTCTCACAAATGTTGCCTTTTTCATGAGATATCCTAGGTAATTGTTTCAGCTACGGAGTCAAATAGGACCTATTGTGTGGTACGTAGTTGATTTGTAAATTTATGTGGATATTCCACTGGACATTACGTCACAACAAATCTGATAAAATTACGCTTAAAATATGAAATCTACATTTTGAGGGTTGATTTCTCCTCATATTTTTGGATTAATTAATTACTATGTTATGCGTATGCATGCAATAGATGAAATATGCTTAAATAGAGAAAACAAATACAACTCACAAACCATAATGAACATAAGATATGACCTAGGAAACCCTTTTGGTGGAAAACTAAAATGGAAAGTGAGGTTGCTATACTCTCTCTTTCTATGAATGGAAATGGATGCAAGTAGAAAGGAGTGACAATTGTGGCCCATGGCATTCTATAGTATACAAGCCCTCCCTATTTTCTCTCTATCCACTCTTAGTTACTCTACTCACTTAAGGAACAAAATGAACTTAAATAACATGGAAACTATTTTGATCCAAGGTGCCCAATTATAACATGGCTCAATAGCCTACTAGTGGTTAAGTTTTACTCCTTCAACTCTTGAATAGAGTTATAATATTGATCTTATATAGCATCGTGATCACATGGTTGGCTCCTTTTCCATGCGTAATGGGGGCTAACATGTCATCCTCTCGAATTATGGTGGTTAACTTCGATAAGTAAACTTTTGAGAGGCATAAAATTCTCATATGGGATTCAATTGAGGTGATTCTTGTGTCATTTGAAAGGAATGAATGTGTATATTATGGAATCTAGGACCATAATAAGTTTGTGACCATAAAAAGTTCTCATTTAATGCCTCAAAATGGCTCCTAAAGGTTTTTCACCCAAAAGTTTCCAAACTAGGACCATTGATATAAATGACCTTGTAAGTTGATTCCTCAACAAATTTTCCACTCTAAAATCATCTATATGGATGAAAAATAATATATTAATCTAATATGGATTAATAGCCCATACTTGGGGTAGTTCGATACCTCCTTCCCCATCTCTCTCATAATTTCTTTAGCAATTGAGTAGTTCAACTAGATCATCAAGGGTTAGAAAACTAATATTAGGAAGGATGGGAAACCCCCCTATCCCCTTTTATTAGATGTCCTCCTCCTTCTGAATTCTCATGGTTCATATCATATCAAGTTTTCACCATTTTGTCAACTTGTATTCAAATTATAATTACAATCATTTCGAGTCTTTTTCCCATTTACATTTACATGCTTGTACATGGACCAATAACATAATTAATTGCAATAACAATGTCAACAAGGTTAGTGTTGGGGATATTACAATACCCTCCAAACGAAGGGAAAATTTTCCTTGGTTTTCACACCCCTTTAAGTTTTCACCTTTGGCAGCATCACACTATTTTAGGTGCTCTTTGTTCATTGCAACAATTTATGGGTTGCTACCTTTTAGTTGCACCAACATCCTTGCTCCTCTATATCAATGTTGGGGCCTTTGTTTTGAATTTTGGATTTTGGCAGGAAGAAAGGTCAAGAATAGGTAGCGGGTACAAAGTTTCGGGTTGTCGAAATGAAAGCCAAAGGAAAGGGATAAGAACTAGGAGTGAATGGACAATTGCAGCTAGGTGGCGGAAGAGTATGGAGGCAGTCGAGCCAGGGAAATAGAAGGTAGTTGAAGGCGGAGTCAGCCGAGAAAAACTGGTAGTGGGAATGAAAAACAAAGGATAAAAGGAAAGAGATAGCATGAGGAAGAGGTTGATGATGAAGTGGGTGAGCCAGGGAGGGATCTCAAGAGCCAGGCCAATTGCAAAAGAGCTAAGATTGTCCTCAGCTCTGCTTATGTTCATTCTTATCAATTGAATTCTAAGAAAAGTACTCTCTGTGTTTGATGAACAGGCCTCGAGCCTTTTTTATTCTGTCATGTACTCTTTTATATTCTAGTTAATGAAACAAGCAGTTTGGTTTCCTTATTGTATTATTTTGTTCCTTATGGGCTCTTTAAGTTTTTAAATGGATGATCAACAACTAGATAGTTTCCTGTGGTGACACGAATGGGATGGCAGTCTTAGATACTCCAGGGGATTGAGTGTGATGAGCTATTGTTGTATGTTCTTTACATTTACTTGATACCCCTCCCATCTCCATCTAACTTCAGTCATGGCACGCCTCGGTTGAGACTCCTTGCCCTTTGGGTAAGGTGAAAATGTCAGCATTGTCCTAGACTATAGTGGAGCCTTGTTGACCCCTTAGCCTAAACCTAGTGTCTCTTCCATGTTGTCATTTTTGTGCCAACAATAAACATCATTATTCATGTTATTTGTCCTTTCAAATGATTTATATATCGTATTTATTTATGGCATAGTCACTTTCAAACTTATGACATTTCTACAATAATTATTACTGAAATATTTTTCTAAGCATAAGAATTTTCGAAAATTTCATAAATCTAGATAAAATATTTATTTAAACATAA
Organism: Pinus taeda; assembly: GCA_000404065.3. Taxonomy (NCBI): domain Eukaryota; kingdom Viridiplantae; phylum Streptophyta; class Pinopsida; order Pinales; family Pinaceae; genus Pinus; species Pinus taeda. The sequence goes on from APFE031684323.1 coordinate 148,349, forward strand.
TATTTATTTGTATGGTTATCCTTTACTTCATTAGTTTTCCACATGTTACAAATTTAGCTCACTGCTTGTAATAAAATATACCCATTCAAACTCCTAATCCTTGAGTTTGTGACAAGTCTCCCCTTCCTAGTCACTACTCATAATTTTGGTGTCTAGACAATACTTTTCCTCAGGTGATCTACTTGACCAAGATCCTCTTCTCCTAGGGTCCAATATCACTTCGATACCCTCATTCTTGAGGTCTCTACTTCTCAACCTTTAGCAGCTCCAACTAGGGAATACACCATATTCCTTCTAAGGAGGCATTACATGGAGTACTTCTATGTCCTCCACTAGAACACTATGTTTTACAACCATCAATTATCCTCCCTAGATAGATACCACATCTCACATGTATCACATGCATATGATTCCCATGATATCTATCATGAAATTTTAAATCAAAATATTATTTTCCAAATTTGCTTCATATAGAAGACATGTTGTTAATTTTCCAGTTTGTTATGCTTAACACAATCACTTGTCCCAATTCTTCTTCAATTAGAAATCAATTCATCCAATATAATTCAATCTTCTAGTAATAATAAGAAATTGTAAATAGAACAATGAAATCCAATGCACAATATAAGACAAACAAGAGCAATAACAAGAGACACAATATTTGGTCAAAGACCAAAGCAAAACCCCACAAGGGGGAAAACCCTTTCAAAATTATTCTTTATTAGATGGTCATCAAATGTTCAACAAAGAAACATATAATATTCCAATTCATCAACAATGCGTCAAAGTTCAACAAATCTGACCATTCAATTCAACTAACCAATATCCAATGAGAGATGAGCCCAAAAGTAAAATTTTATCCAAAGTCAAAGTATGCAATTTTTTGTCAAAGTCAATAATAATCAAAGATGCCCTAACTAGTCAATGTTCAACATACAAAACAACTCCAAATCAACTTGGTCAATAGTCAAAGGATATGGCCTTCTTTGTTGGCCAATTCTCATTAAAAATAGTCAACAAAAGTTTGGTCAAAGGAGAGAGAAATCCTACGGTGAAACCTTAGAATTTGATGCGGTCAACTGAGGTCAAGGTCTAGGACCGACCCAAGTCAAATTGTCTAGAAAAAATTGGCTTTTTCACCAACCAATTCAGCTTTCCAAAACTGAAATTTTTTATGTCAAACCAAGTAAAAACATCAATTCAAAGTTGGTCAACGACTGGTCAAACTATTTGAAATAGAAAGTCAACATAGAAATAAAGAAATTACTTCTTCCCTTCACATGTTTGAGCTCAGGCCTCCTTATTTTAGACTTGTACAAATCAATCAAATGAAGAGAGAGAATATTTTATGTGTGATTATGATGCTCCAAAGTGATTTGACATATGCTTTATTTATATGTGTCTCAGGGGTTAGAATTAGCTTTCCCATGTTGACTTGTACTTTTGTGCACTCATGTTTTTCACCTTAGAAATCATATATTTCCTTGAACAAATTAAATTATTCTAAGGGATAGGATGGGTCTTTATTAATGAGGAAAGTTGTCTAATGGAGGGAATTTGTCCCTAAGCTACCAAACTGACACTCCCTCTTAGCTAGGGATAATTTTTTTACTACATCATGAATATCATCTAAAAAATCTTGTCATCATCATTGATGTATCATGACATATCTCATCTTTTCTCATCTATTGAACCCTCTCGAATATAAAGAAGAAGAATCATCATAGGGGAGCTCAAGCTACCACCTCATATCCAATGAAAACGGGAGAGATACAACTCACCGAGCAAGGATCACAACCATCCTGTTGTCTAGTGATAATAAAGTGAGATATTACTTTCCATGAGAGTTAAGGATGACATTTCCTCTTACCGTCCAATGACAATGGGTGAGATACAACTTTCCATAAGTGGTAAGGATCACATCCATCCCATTATATGTTGATCTTTCCACTTTTGCACTCAAGAGTAAAGTGGTAGAACACTTGCATCCCATCACTTGAGTGAGATACCACTTGCCATGAGAGGAAAGGATCACAACCATCTCAAGTATCCTCACCCATTAGCCAGATGGTTCACAATCCCAATAAGCCCAACTTGTCGGTAGGATGCATATTGGGGTATGCTTTATCTAGTCCAAACATGATAGGGGAGATACCCAACTTGCCATAAATCAAAAGGATCACACACACCCTATGTTGATAATAGGTGAGATACTACTTACCATAAAGGGTAAGGATCACAACCATCCTATTATCTGAAGATCCCTCAATCCTAGGAGCTCTCTAGTTCCATTGCTCTCCCTAGGACCTCAAAGAGGAGGGAAGAGCATAGATCATTGTCCTCGATCAGCTATGAATGATCCATATTTATGCAAGAACGAAATGAAATATAGATTCAAACTTAAACACATAGATATAGTGAAAACTGAACTTTAATTTATTAATAACAAATGTCGAAAAATAGTTTACATGTACAATGGAAATAAACTAGCTTAGGTGATGATAGATTAGCTCTAAGAAGAGATGTGGTGCCTACATGTCTCTAAAATCTATTACAATGAGGTTAAAAATCATTTTTATTATTGAGGAAAAAGGGAAATCCCTAAACATCCAAAAACCTAACCCTAGGAAATGAAGTGCCAAAAGTTTGTGGGCCCCGTTGGGGTTAGTTGGTACACCAACTTCCCGGGGTCATAAATTTGGTTTGATGTGTATGAAAACTCATTAGAAATATCTATCTAAGGACTAAAACTTTCAAATTAGAACCTTCCTTGTAGCATATGGGTTTTCCCATTTTCCAAAAAAGCATCATTTAGGGCCTCAAAATGGCTCTAAAAGTTCAAGACTAGAAAAACTGCCAAAAATAGTAAGTTTCACTACAATTAAGGAAACTGAAAGAAATAATGTTGGGGGTCCAAGTGGAATAGGCAAGTGGCCACCAATATCCACTTGGATTATTCCTCCCTCCTTAGGAAAGAGTGGTCCCCATTACATTGAGTGCCTTCATGAGATGGTGAAACTTCTGTTGAAGTTGGTCCCTGGTGAGCCACTTGCCCTGGTGCAAGAGTTGGCCAACTTTGACAACCTGATATAGTTGGATCCTATGTTGGCGAGTTTTATTGATATTTTTTTACATGATTCAATCAGTTGTGGCCTATTCCATGTGTTAGATTTGGTCTTGTCAGTCCTCCGTCAGAGATCAAAACTCTTTCTGCATCTCATTTTTAGGTGTCTCGCTCCATTCACTCAGCTACATTCCGCTAGGGGCATGCCATAATCTGATGGAAGGACCTAGTCACTCATTTATCCCTTATGCCATGTCCTGTTGGCTCAGCTCTGTTTATTAAAGTTCATTAAGACAGTCTTGAAATCATTTACAGTCTTGTTTTTATCGCTTGATAAGCAAAGAGTCAACTTGGTAATTAGGTCTAGGGTTTGCAATTTTTTTTTCTCAAAGTACTTGAATAATACTTGCAGGCTAGAGGAAGGTTCAATAATTCACTCAAATAATGTTTCTGAGCAAGAAAAGATGAATTTTGGAAACCTGAGAGAGGTTTTTGTCCACAATACGCCAAGGAAGAAAAACCTCCTCCACTTTTTACACAGGTGTCATGGTTTTAGAGAAATGTCAAAAATACAATTGCCTAGGGAGAATTGATGCACCTCTAAGGTGACCTTGGGAACCTCAAGTTTTCTCCTAGCTTGGTTAGCCAAATGACTTATTTGATGAGTAAAATGATAACTATACACAAAGAGATTTCCAATGAGCTATCATGAGCTCAATTTGGAGTTGAGGAACACCTTCAAACGTTGACTGCAACAGCACTCTGCCTTGAGGCAGCCTCATTGGGCACATTTTGATCAGTCTTGGGAGATTTGATGTTTGATAGGGAAAATGAACTCCAAATTGAAAAATTCTGGTGGGTTGGAAAGTAGACTCAAAGACCTTTCCAATGAGCTATCTGGCACCCAATTTGGACACAAGTAAGGCCTCCAAAAGGCTCCTGCAAAAAGGCGAAGTGCACATGGGAGGCGCGGCGCACTGGGAGAAATTTTCCAGTGTAAATTTACATTGGAGCGGTGCACATGGGAGGCATGGCGCACTGGGCTAAAAGGCCTGAATTTCATTGAAATCTTCCTCCAAATTGCAAATTATTCATTCCAAAAGTAGGTAAAGCCTCCATTTTTGTGTTTCATCCAAGTTTGTGCTAGGGTATGGTGGTTTACGGATGCTAATCATTGAAACAAAAATTCAAACCCTTTCATTTTGAGTTTCTCACATGTGAACTGCTGCCTAGGGTTTCAAAACTTGTTCACCACCAAGGTTACTCTTTTCCATTATCTCTCTTGTCCTTAATTCCCTTTGTTCCTTAACTCCATTGTTCCCCATCCCCTAAAGTTACTAAACCCTATCCTAAATTCCCTTTCCCAAAACTTTCAAAGGTGAAACCCTAAACCCTATCCCACACATAAAACCCCTCACAACCCTCCTATATTTCCCAAACAAATCTCTCCCAATAGTCCCTAATCTCTCACTATTTTTCCCTCCCCTTACTGTCCCTCATGTCATTATTTTCTCTTGGTGACAAAGGTCAAGCACATCATCAAAGGCATTACAAGACAGTGTGACATATCAACACCTATTTGTCCAAGACAGTTTGTCCACCAGCAGACATGACATCTGATCTGTCATATGATCAGGAAGAAGAGACACATAGTGATTTTCCAATAGAGGTACATGCACCCAGAAGGCCTCATAGAGGTGGAAAAACATCCGTGAAGACTGGCAGGCTGCCCAACGAAGCCTAAATGAGAGGACACCCATTCAGCAGGAGATAGAGGCTGATCGAGAGATTTGGCTCAAGAGGATCAACATCCACTTAGAGAAAGATGTTGGCAAAAGTGACAAGGACAAAGCATTATTGAGGCATATGGTTTTTCATTACAGGGCACGCAATATGAGTTCCAAGGCTCGGATAAGGAATTTGAAGGCGAAATTGAGGAAGGCAACAAAAGACAAAAGAGGCAAAAAGAGCAAGATCGGCTCTGAATCTTGGTCAAAACCTCTTTGGCCCATCATGAAACTTCATAGAGAAGCTCCAGCCCAAATTTCAAGAAATTTGGAAATATTTTTTCATTTTGGCAAATTTTTGTACAAAAAATAGGGTTTTTCTCCCTGTGCGCCACGCCATTGGCGCGACGCTTATGATAGGGAGCTCCGAATCACAAAAGGTTTATATTTTTGGATTCGGCATGCAAAATCATGATTGATGGTGCATGTCCAAGAAGTTTGGGAAAGTTTTGAGTCCCCAGGAGGTCAAAAACACTCAAAAAATGACCTCTTTGCTCCTATTTGGACTCACAGGAAGCAGTCTTGGGAGTTTGAAGTTTGGGAGGGGAAAATGAGCACCAAATTCAGAAATTCCACTTGGGTTGGAAAGTAGACAAGTAGGGATTTCTAACAAGCACACTTGGGCATAATTTGGAGTTCAGAAAGTGCCTCAAAATCACCTCCAAAGTGGCGCGACGCATACAGTTTTGGGCGCGGCGCACAGAGACCCAAAGGCCAAAATCACTTCCGCTCCGCGAAATTTCGATTCGTGATTTTCTCCAAGTGGGCCCATTTATTTACACTATATTTTTCCCAGCACCTGAGGAAAAGTTTAAAAAGTATTTTCACTAAAGGTTGGCTTGTATCCAAGTGGCAAAAGGAAGGCGAGCAGTCACCCACACATCTACGCTACAGTTTTGTCATTTTTTTAACGCTGCACCTGTCACTAATGGTTGGCTTTCCATTTCCAGTTTGTAATGATTTGAAAACCTCCCCAACTTTGGGTCGTTCCATTTCCCAGTGGCAAATTCTATTTATTGTATGTAAAACCATTTGCAAAGGGTTGGTTGGAATTTCTGGGAGCAATGGGAGAGAAAACTCAGCTCTGCACTGCACATTTTGGCCAGGGAATGAATAAAATGATGCAGCTCTGATTCATGAGATTCATGTGGTACGATGTTTAGCAGATGTTTCTTCTTTCTATTTCATATGTGTATTTATTATGTTTTGTACAGTCCATTCATAACCATTACCAGTTGAATGCTTTAAAGTAAGAAAGGCGGAATCCAGTTCACTGCTCTGCCTCGGTAAGGTATTCATGTTGTATGTTTATTCTTCTGTTTGAAAAGGATTCATTTGCTATGCCCTTTTTAACCTCTTAATAGTCTTTCCATTCCATATTACTTCAATCTTACTGCTAAACCTCCTGCCTATCGTGCCTCACGAAATATTCTGTGTCCTTGATTTAATTTCCCAGCTCAAGTGTTCCTTTGGTCCCTTACAACCCAGAAAATTCAGTCATTCAAAAATCACCTTTTCCACATCTATTTACTAGCCTAAAATCAATATTTCAGTTTAAGTCATCTCAGACCATATTTTTTGTTCCTCACTAAGCGTGACCCGGAGAGAGCCCTCTCCTGTTCTGGTAGGGCTAGCTACCAAACTGAGCGTGGTTTGTGGTTACCCTGAATTTTGCCTTCTTTCAGCCTAAGGCAGATTTAGGCTCTAACAACATGCAGTCTAGGTTGAGCTCTATTGGTGTGAGGTGTTCGACAATGTTTGATGTGTCCAACAATGGTGGAAATTATGGCCAAAGGCGGTCCACATTGAACATTGAGTGGAGGCCAAGGAATGAGGGAATGTTGAGGTAGAAATAATTATCTCCCATAGCCTTGGTGATGGTGTAAGGCTCGTATCGGAGTGTTTGGAGCTACTGATGGGCTTCAGAAAGGCAATCTTTCTACAAATGAAACCAAAATTTGTTGCCCACCGGAAACTTATGTGCCACCTGATGTTGATCATGCCATTGCTTTTAATTGGAATTAGATTTATCCAAGATGTCATGAACCTCCTGGAATATGTGTTGGATGCATTCAATAAACTTGGTTGCTTTATTAGCCTCAGACTATACATGTGTAGATTTTTCCTATGTAGTTGCATGAGGCATGACAACATCAATCAAACACAATGTTTGAAATCCTAGACCCACTTGAAAGGGGTTGTTTCCCATCGAGCTATGGAGAGATATGTTATAGCTGTAATAAACATAGGGAATGCTCTCATCCCATGTTCATGGATGCTTGGAGTTGTACGTGCATAGTATATGCACGATCATCCTATTGATGACCTATGTATGGCCATAATTTTGGGGATGGAATGCAGCTAACTTAGTGTGAAATAATGACCATAGGTTCGACCATAATGTGCTTAGAAACCTACTATCCCAATATGATATAATGTTCTGCAGGATCCCAAAATATACCCACATGTGTTCAAAGAAGAGTTTGGCACTTTCCTATATTGTGATACTCTTCTTGTAGACCGTCAATATAATGATCTTAGAAAATATATCCGTGTCCACAAATACAAAATCATTACCATGCTTGGTAAAAGGGAGGATAGACAAATAGTCCATGTAGATGGATTCCCAAGGCTGGATGGGAGTAGGCAAAGGAGTATAAAGCCTTGCTTCTTGATGGTTGGCTTGGCAATGGCACAATCAGTGCAGGATCTAATATATTTTCTAACATCATGTCGGAGTTTTGGCCAATAAAAATACTTATGTAGTACTGCCACAATTTTCTCCACTCAAAAGTGTCCTACAACCTAAGTGTAGTCTGCCTCCCAAATCATCTTGGCATGCTCGCTTGAAGGAACATAAAGGTGGCTCAGGTAACATAATATTTTTTCCTAGATGTGGAAGTTTGGAATTTTCTTTCAATTCACCAACATATGGTAGGTGGCAGTGAACTCTAGATCATTTTTGTATATTTGTGGCCATCCATGAGTCTTGTGGGAACAATAGTTGAGAATAATGGCCATTGTTGCAGGCGCGGGCTGACTAAGGTAATCTACAACATGATTCATGCTTCCCTTCTTCTAGTTAATTTTCAAATGGAATTTTTGTAGATACTATTAGCACTCCAGGAAACTCTCCTAGGTTGTAGCTCGGAGATTCCTGACAACATATAAATCTTCAATATCGTTCTTTGAACTATTGGAATGGATTGGGGTTTGGATCAAGTCAGATGACTGCTCAACTTTGTTTTCACTCAAGACATGCATGAACACCCTCATCTTGACAAGGCTTTCGACCACTAATGCTCAATAGTTTATAGATTCAATGAATAGATGGAGAATCCTGACTATACCAATAGATACATACATAAACACATATGAATGGCTAGCTACAAAAAGTAAATGAAGCTTGCAAATCTAATCTATCAATACAAAGATAATATGACAGTTATCTAGCATTAGATACAGAAGAAAACATGAATAACCTATTCAAGTACAAGCTTAGAACAGATGAGAAGATGGGAATTGAACATGCAATAGCAAAAGAAGCTTGTATTATTGGAATGAAGATGAGACGTTGGGAGGAACAGAGTATCCACAGTCTCCAAAAGTTGAACCCCTATTCCTTCGAACTTTCAACCATTTATAGGCTTTTTACAATACTCTCGAACTCATTGAGGCTCAAGATGTCTTAATTTGTCTCCTCTATCTTCTAACTACTTGATTCCATAACTAGACAAACATGAGCTTAGAGAGCTCTGTTTCTAACAAACATGGTAATCAAATTCTGGTAATTTCTCCATGCTGTCAGGTGGTTCACTCATGCTAGTGCATTCCATGATCATTTCTGTTGGTTAAATTGCATCCTGTTGTTGTTTTTTTCCCTTTCAGCCATGCATTATGTTATTTCAGTTCGATTGTATGACTATCAAAAATACTGACAAAGCCAACAAATTTCCTCCTTGGGTGATTGGTGGGAAGTGGGGTACGGGGTCTGTTGGATCGGAAGGAATGGGAGGAGGAGATCAATCGCCGAAGGCTTGAAGTCATGGTGGGAGCGGAATATGGTTTATATCGGACAGTCATTGGGTGGTAAGTGGTAATGGTCGGAGCCTGCCCGATTCCATTCAGTGGGCGCCACATAGCAACGAAGGAGAGAGAGGAAACCGCTTTATCAGGCGGGTATCCCTCTCTCTTGTTGCCCAAGCGATATGCACGATAGCTGTTAGATATGGTAGAAATGATCTAACGGTGGTGATTGGTCAGAGCGAGTGAGCGTAAATCGTTAGTCAGATGAAGTGTGGACCGTCAAATCAGTGGGAAGATCGACGGCGAGAATCAAAGAATGGAGAGCATAGTAGAAAGGAGATGAACCGAGAGAGGACCTGCTGATATTTATGAGCACGGGTGTATAATTTTTGAAGTCCGGCTTATGGCCAAAGCGGAGCAAGATGATACATGGACCATCGGAGCTAAAATAGGGGACATTTTCGTTAAAATAGCAGTAGTGCACCTCAAGGCTAACAGATACCATGACCAATTCTGATGGTGATTGCTCTACAACTTCCCTTGCGTCTATATAAAATGAAGAGGTCTGTGATCTATGTGGAAAACCGTCTCCTTCCCCAAAATGTGATGTTTCCATTGTCGGAAAGCATGCATGATGTAATACATCTCTTTATCTTAGCTGTTACATTTATGAATTCAAACAAAAAGTGTCTCACTGTGATAGGCCATCAAATGCTCTTGCTGGTTGAGAACTGCACCAATAGCATAGTCAGAGGTGTATGTCTCAAATTCAATGGTTTTTGTAGGTATGGAAATGTGAGTACTAGTGTAGAGAAAAGGCATTGCTTCAACTCAACGAACACCTTCTGTTGGGACTCAGACCAAGAAAATTTTTATTTCTCTCTACCCTTGGTAACTTGACTCAAAGACCAAGTGATATGAGATAATCCCAACATGAACCTCCAATAAAAATTGGCAAGGCCCAAAAATCTTCGAAGCTTTTTTAGAGTGGTCAGGGCTAGCCAATCCCGAATTAATTGGATCTTGGCTAGGTAGACATGTATGCCTCTCTCATATATGATCTAACCTAGATATTGAGCCTGGCTCATGCCAAAGGTGAATTTCTCCAAGTTGGTACATAGTTTGTGCTACAGTAGGGTTTGAAGGACTTGCCAAATATGATGCAAGTGCTCTTCCCAATTCTTGATGAAGATGAGGATGTCATCCAGATATAAAACCATGATTCAGTTGGCAAAGGGTTGCAAGATGTCATCCATCAACCTCATAAAAGTTGTAGGGGCATTTTTCAACTAGAAAGGCATGGGAAACCACTCAAAAAGGCCCTCCTTAGATTTGAAGGCGGTCCTACATATATCAATGGTCTGTATTATAACCTGGTGATAACCAGACTTTAAATTGATCTTTCTTATGTACTGGCCCTCTTAACATGGTCGAGAAGGTCATCAATCGATGGGATTTGATACCTATTCCTGGCAGTGATTTTATTTAGTGCCTAGAAATCAATGTAGACTCTCTAAGTCCCATCCTTCTTCTATACAAGAATAATCGAGCTCCCAAAAGGTTATGAACTCGGTCGAATGTGCCTTTTTTGAAGCAACTCTTGGATTTTCTACTTGATTTGTTCATTTTCCATAATTTAGCAACAATATTTAGGTCCATTGGGTAGGGGCACTTTGAGAATAGGATCAATCAAATGCTTGAACTGATAGGGAAAAGGTACTCATGTGGGTGAGGTAAAGATGTCCATGTATTATTCCACGACCCTATCCACCTACTTTTACTGTGTGGTGGAACCCTTCTCAGGGGCCATGGACGTGGCCAAGATCTTCCCCTTACTTTGAGAGTGGATTAGAAAGAAAATAAATTTCCTGGTCTAGGAGATGATCTTACTGCATTGCTTAGAAGATATCAAAGAGATGGTTTTAGGTGGGACTACCTCCGGCATCTTGTATAACTCACTACCTAATTAAGTAAAAATAACAATGTGAGGCCTAGACTCATACATAATATGTCACTTCCATAACTATGGTTGTACTAATAACACATCACAAACCTCAAGAGGAGTAACATCACATAGTACTTGATCCATGAAGAGCTTGATGTTGTAGGTAAAGTGACAATAGTGGCTAACGCAAATATTTCATCCTTGATGGAGCCACCTTATTGTGTATGGTTGCGGGTTTGGTGTGCTCTATAGACCCAACCTCTTAGTGACCTTTATTGAGATCAGGTTCTTTGGGATCCTGTTGTCGACAATTAACTACAATAGAGACCCCTTCACCCACATCTATGAGTGGAATAGACACTCTCCTTCCTCTGGATCTTTTGGCTCAATCTTCTACCTTGGTGGTGGAAATGGTGGCACTGGGCTATGCATCGATAATATGCATCCCTTTTCCATTCCCCTTTTTAGGTTTTGACTCATAGTCAGAACATGCATCTGAATCTGAAGCCTTTAACTCGGCCACTAGTGATTGCTTGGCATGACAGTCACTTGTGTTTTGAGTGGGGCTCTTGTGGAACTCACACCACTTTCTTATGTCCTTCTTTGTCTTTGTGGTTTTGTTGTTTGCTTGTGGCTTCGATGGGTTGTCTTGGGTCACCCCACCTTGGCTTTGTCCTTTGTTTTGTGGTTTTGGGGCACCTTTTCCTTGCTTAAGATTCGCGAATCCAAATTCTCGTTTCTTCTATTTAAATTTTTTCTCGATCTTGACAACATATCGATATGCAACGCCAAGTGAGGATATATCCAGGAACTCCATATCGTACTAGATGTATTTGTGTAGAAAGCCACGATACTTTAGTACCAGATGCTACTCAAAATATTTGATACCAAAATTCTTGCAAAGGGTATCAAAAATATTTGTGAACTCTGACATGTCTTGGTCCCTTCCCTACTACAGTGTGGTCCATTTTATGTACTTATCTTCATATCTCTTGACAGGTAATATTATTCCTTGATGGTGTCTTAGAAAGAATTCAAGGTGGGTGTGGCTAAAAATAGTGAGGGTTCCCTCTCATCCTTCTACTCGCAATAGGTTTCCCACACATCCTTGATATGGGGATGACCTTGAGGAGTGAAAAAGTAATATTTTCCATATTGGAAAAATTATGGACTGAAAAATATCCTTCCAGCAGATTCAACCATTTACCTACGACTGCTACATCTATATAGCCTTCAAATATAGAAATGTCAAAGTTAACTTGTACCTTGAAGGTAGTGGTGCCTTGAGGTGGCTGCCAGATGAAGATGCTTCACTTGTTGATACTTTCCTAAAGATCTAGAAAAAGTTATCCATCATTTCATTCCTTTGTTTCATGAGGGCTTCTTCGAGAAACATTTTGAAAGGATATCCTACTCCCTCGTCTTTCTTTTCTTCTGCCATGGGAGGTCATCGAGGTCAGTGAGGTCAATCTTGTAAGGTTTCGACTAGTTCAAGTCATAAATCCTTATACCTCAGCCTCATTAGGGGCATGCACAAAAAAAAAAAAAGTGTAGATTACTCTACCACCACTGATCCAAATTTATGCAGGAACGAAATGAAATATAGATTTAAATAGAAACACAGAGATACAACAAAAATTGAACTTCAACTCCTTAATAAGTAATACTAAGAAAATATTTATATGCCAAATGGAAATAAACTAGCTCGAGTGATGGTAGCTTATCTCTGAGAAGAGATGTGGTGGCTACATGCCTCTAAACTATGTTACAATGAGGCTTGAAGGCTCTAAGTTAGTTTTATTTCTTTCCCTTTAAAAATTCAATAGGTTTTTTTTAATTATTTTCCTTAGGAGGCCCATTTTAGACCTCAAATTTCCCATAATGTTGATATTCCATCAGTGCTTCCCTTTTGCACTATTTTTCAAGTGTTGGGTGCATCCCAAATTCATCCAAGTTTTGGTCAAAGACTCCTCATTTTGAGGAGAAGAGCACATGGAGCTAGTGAATTTCTATGCATCGCGCAGTGTCTATGGTGGGTCAAAGTCCCTTATTTTGTAACGGGTATTGGGTATTAGTCGATTGTTTTGTCGGATCAATGGTATGTGGACCATGGTTTTGTAGTAAGGGAACATATATAAAGAATATGTAATACTTTGTCGAGGATAAGCATAGATAGAATTGATAGATTGTTTTTGGCTTGAGGGGGCTTGGACCTAGGTTTAGAGTTAGTTGCACTAACCACCAAAACCATACACTACCAGCCCTTTTGGCAACAACCCATGTAGCACAGGTTGCAGTCCCACCTAAGGTAGTATTGGGGGATGCCAAAACCAGGCTTCTGCATATAAAAGGATATATGATGTGGTTAAGACGTTTTCTTTAGTTTCAGGTCTGATCCTACCTTCATGAACCCTTATTCATGAAACTTCTGAACTTAATTGATTTCCAGTTAAACAAAGTTATACACTACGCGTAAACATCTAATATTGCATACAATCGCATATAATAATGGATCCATATCTTCGCAGAGAAGTAAATTCAGAAATACAGATAACTATCATTCAAGTGCATAAATACATAAAATACAAAAATAGAAATAGAATTACTTAAATTATTCTTTATTACTTCAGATCTTCCTCATACAGAATTTCCATACCTTGCACACACAGTTGCAGGGGCCCATGCACTCAGATGCTGACTTACCAAGGTCTCCACGCACTTAGATGTTGGAGCCTTCCCCTTTGAAAAAACATAGAAAGATCGTACAAAACTCATAATATATCAAAATCCCATTCTGTTCAGTTATGTTATCTCCTTAGACTCATTAAGACACCCTTTATATACTCTTTTTATTACAATACCATGGTCGAAAAACCATGGGCGGATCTTAAAACAATACAAAAACCAAGGGGCTTTGACCTTCCTAAGCCCCTTGACTCCTAGTGACCTGCGCTACTCACGCTTTGCTCCTCAAAATGTGGAGATGTGCACTATTTTAACAAAACTTGCCTAGGAGACCGCATCCCAATAGGCCCCCAAAACAAATATGTGACTCATCCTTGAGTCACTCCATTGGTATGCTTTGGATCTTTGTTTTCAGGCTGGTGAATGAAGACTTCACAGGGTGAAGTGCCTCCGTGCATTGAACTACTGCATGTCAAACTTCTTCGACCAACTTTTCCATAGTTGGCCCTTCTACTTCTAAGTTGATGGTCCGCTACATCGGATGCATACTCTTGAGTGTGCCTTCTACAGTCTATGAGAACTACCCTGCTTCTTCTTCCCACATCAACATCCATGCAGTGATAATCTACATCTTCTTTCGCAGCTCCTCAAAATGTTTTACCTTAAAAATCGCCAAAATTTTGTATATAGACTATATAAAATTATTATAAATTTGAATATTTTTACAAAAGCATTTCCAAACATTTTACAAATTGCATATTATGTACTAGTGAGATTCACCAAGGTTTCTAAACTTTAAAATAAATTTCCATCCTTAAAATTTTCCCTGGCAAGGATGTCTCCTCTTCCAACCGGGTGAACCATTGCATAGGGGCTAAGGTGCACATCATTGCCTTTATCTCGTCATATTGAAGTTGCTTATCTTGGATGGCTACTTCAATATTTTTCACCTATGGGTCCTCCTGCAACGAGGCCCACAATTATAGAGTCTCTTTAAACAACTGGATACAATCCTTGACTGCAGCGTCAAGCTTTTCCCTCTCTATTTTGATGGAAACCTCACACTGCTCTTGAATCTCCGATGGTGTACTAGGTTGCAACTTCAATTGAAGATAAGTAATTTGTAGTTGTAGATCAAAGCAAACTTTATCCAACCGTGCCTTTGATTCTCTAAATGCATCTTCTAGCTGCTGCACTTTTTCTTTAGAAGCGACCTCAGACTGAATCTAGAGCTCGGGGAGCTCACTACATACTTTGGAAATGGCTTGCTCCAGCTGCGCACCTCTCATAGTTGCCTCATCATGATCTTGGAGAGCTTTGTGCTTTTCATCGCACATTTATTGACTAGTGATCTGCACATCCTTGATCACCATGAGAGATCTTTTCTCTCACACCTTAAGATCATCTGCCACACCCTGGTGTAGCTCACACAATGTGGATAGGAGAAGCACCACGAGTATAATACTCATGTTCCTAGGTGGTTGGGTTCTCTCTCTATCTGTGGCATCATTCAAGTGTTCTTGGCTTGAGGGGGATTCGCCCCAGGTTGAGAGTTAGTTGCACTAACCAATAAAACCCTACACTATCGGCCCTAATGGAAACAACCCGCACAGCACAAGCTACAACCTCACCATAGGAAATATTGGGGGATGCTAGAACTAGGATTCTACATCCAGAAGGCTATGTGATGTGGGTTAAGGATTTTCTTTAGTTTCAGGTCTGATCTGACCTTCGCGAATCCTTATTTATGAAATTTCCAAATTTAAGTGGTTTCTAGTTAAAGAGAGTTGTAAACTTCGCGTAAACATATAATGATGCATAAAATCACATAGAATTATGGATCCAGATCTCTGCAGAGCAGTAAACTCGAAAATACAAATAACTATCATTCAAGAGCGCATAAATACAAAAAATACCCAAGTATATAAAAATAGACACAATTGCTTCAAATATTCTTTATTACTTCAAATCGTCTTTATACAAACTTTCCAAACCCTGCGCACTCAACTATATGAGCCTTTCCCTTCACCCGAATATATAAATATCTACAATTATAGACTTAGAAATATCTCATCCATCAATTCATTCTCTTAGACTCTCTAAGACACCCTTTTATATACTATTTTCTATTACAATACCATGGTCTGCAAACCATGGGCAGATCTCAAAACAATACCAAAATGTAAGGGGTTTGGACATTCCTAAAACCACTTGACTCTTATTTGACTTGCACTACATGCTCTTCTCCTCAAAATGTGGAGAATTACAATATTTTAACAAAACTTGACCAAGGGGACCCCGTCCCAGCAGCGACAAAGATCCCATTTTTAGTGGAAATTTTCAGACATAATTATTTTCTTGTTTGGGTACTCAATTAGCTCATAACTCATCTTATCATCCTCAATCTGATGGGAAAACTGAGATAGTGAAAAAAATATTTGGAAGGATAGCTTTGTTTCTTTGTATCTGATAAACATACACAATGGGTCAAGTGATTACCTCTGGCTGAATGGTGGTATAACACTTCCTTCCATACTGCAGAAAAAATGACCCCATTTATGGCACTTTATGGATATCATCCACTGTCCATCACATCATCTTTAAGAGAAAATTCTAAGGTTCAAACAGTGGAAGATCATATCGAGCATCAAAAACAAGTTCTCAAACTCTTAAAGGATAACCTCACTTTGGTGCAGAGTAGAATGAAACATTAGGCAGATCAACATCACAATAAAAGAAGTTTTGATGTAGGCGACTAGGTATTTTTATGGCTACAACCATACAAACAAATGTCTCTCAAGCAAGCTAAAAAGGATAATAAATTGTCACCAAAATATTATGGTCCTTACAAGGTGTTGCAAAATATTGGTACTATGGCATACAAATTGGATCTTCCTGCATCTTCCCGAGTGCACCCAATTTTCCATGTTTCATGCTTAAAGAAGGTTATAGGTGACAAGCCCCCAGTTCAAACAATATTGCTAGAACTTGATGAAGAAGGAAAAATAATATTGGAACCTGAAGTAGTAATGGAAATAATAACTCGACAGCTACAAAATTTATCAATTTCAGAGTATCTCATCAAGTGGAAGAACTTACCCGCTGAAGATTCCAAATAGGAGGATGATAAATTTATACAGAAGCAACCAGAACTACTCAAGTGTTGAGGACAAATTTTTTTTGAAGGGGAGGGACATGTTAGGTCCCTATAATACTAATGCATTCCCTCATTTTTATTGTTAGTGTAGCCCCCTTATTGTTATTTTTGTGCCCATGTAGTCCCAATATTGTTATTATGGTGTCCCATAGAAACCCACTATTGTTATTGTTATTTCGACTTTGATTATATTGTGACCCCTTAGACTCTTATATGTAGAAATGAGGTTTTTTCATTTGAACCATCCAAGAATTGTTCATTTGTGTAATATAAAGGAGGTTTCCCCTTGAAGAGGCTAATTTTGAAGTTGTTGATCAATCTTCTATTTTATTTTGTGAGTTGGTTTCATAACAATAAAGGATTTCATCAAGGGTAGGGTTAAAGAACCTTCCAAATTTCGCCAGACACCCAAAAACACATACAAGACCAAATCTGTCAGGAAGGGTTATAAATTCTTGATAGTCTTATGTTGTTAGATCTATGGTCAAATCAGTACTAAGACCTTTCCATAAGGTTGTGAATTATTTCTTAATTAGGTTGTGAATAAAAGAAAACCATTCAACTGGTCAGATTTGGTGGCTCAACAATTGAGAATTCATGTGACTAGTGCTAAGAACCCCTCGAAGGGTAAGGAAGCCCTATTCTACATGTATTCTTACTTGTTGGATGCAATATGTGCTCAAAATTCATTTCCTAGCATGAGTTGGACCTAGTCACCAAAAGAAAATGTCGTGCACATTTACTGCAAGCTCCTTTCAGAGTGAAGGTACAGAGGAGTAATGGAAAAGTTGACTGATCACTTCCTCATTCCATTGTACATGTTAATTTTTGAGGAAGAGACACCTTGCATGTCTCATGAGGAAATGTAAACAATGTAAGAATTGGTAGACTAGTTTGCCTCACCAGATGGCACTTTCCTTAGAGTGTTTTGCGGGTAGAAGTCACCACATCTTCTACCAAGGTATACCACCAACAAGTTGTTCATGCAAGAAGTTGCGTATCAACTTTCCACAGGGTTATTATGAGTTTTACATAGGAAGAAGAATCCACCTTGGTCCATTGTTCCTTTGCAAATCAGATTGTACGAAATAAAGAATTTAAAGGTTGTAGACACCAAAGGATATCGAAGGAAAGGAGATAGAGAAATTCACATTCGGTCATTTGGACTTCAATCCATACAATCCTAGGAATTTTCATAAAGAAAATTGTGCAAGGATTCAGTTCCAAGGGCCAAGCAGGACATTTTATAGGCCCGAGGAGGATAAGATGAAGAATTGTTACTATGCCTCCAAGTCCTGCGAATGAGTTAGCTTTGCAAGAACATCACAAGTTACTCCTCAGAAAGAAGTCACTCTAGAGGTAGAACCAGTAGAAAGGTGTAGCCCAATGCCTGAAAAGGGAAAGAGGAAATTTTTACATAGTCCAATGGAAGAGAAGAGCTGTAATATGAAAGCAGATCCAATCATCTTGAAGGTGGCCATAGCAGTAGAAAAGAGGAGGAAACAAAGGAAGCGAGAAGAAGAGATGAAGTAGAGGGAAGAACAAGAGCAAAAGAGATTGGAAGAAGGAAGGTAGAAATCACAATAAGAATAAAGGCAAAGATTAGAAGAAGAAGAAGCAACATGGAAAAGGTCGAAGAACAAAAGCCTAAAGGACTACTTTGAGAGGAGAGAAAATGGTTGCAAGAGAAAGAACTTTCTCAAGAAATTGAAGAATTGATTGTAATTCCAGACATGGAAGTGGAACCTGAGCCAATAAATAAGGATTTTGATCTTATGTTGAGCACTCAGCAGGTCACCATTCAGTGTTCCCCTCCTCCGACAACAAAGAAAGCTCCAAGCGGGGAAGAGGAAAATTTCCTCCTGATGATGGTCTAGTCATGGATACATACAATCTGACTTACGATAAGCTTCATGTTGGGTGGGTTTCCTAATTATCTTATTTATTCAGAGGCATCGTCATGTTGGACCCTAGTTCCAAACGGGGCAAAACTTTTCCTGTTTAATCGATGTTAGGGGGGCAACAATAATTTAATGAGCCTGCCCTGGTGGGGGTTCAGGGGAAATGCCCCAAAGCTAAAAATAGATGAAAATTTCCCTTGTAAAATATTGTAATTTCGTATTCAATCTCAATCGTTTATTAGGCATATGATCTGACAGTAGAAGTTATGATGGAATTGTATTGCGGTTGTGTATATGTGTATTTTGAGAGAGAAAGAGAGAGGATATTGTGTGAGAGTGAAGAGGAAATTACAACAGATCTGATGTAGGTTATATCTCTTCATTTTACTGGATAATATAAAAGGAAGGACTAGTTGTTTCTCCGTGGATGTAGCCCAAACTAGGTGAAACACGTAAAACTATCTTTCTTGTTTTATGTGTTAATGTGTTTCTAGAATATTTTATGTGTTCAATTTTTCTATAATATATATTTTTCTAACACTTCATAAGAAAATTGTACAAGTGAGAAAGAAACATTTTTTGGATGCTCTTACATCTCTTGCATTCATTAGAGAAAGGTTGATTGTGAAGTCATGGTTGTAGGAAGTCAAACAGTCTTGAGGGAAGTCAAAGAGTCATAAAGGGAGATGAATAATCACCCCTTTTGTTATAAATATACCCTCATTGATCATGTAAATGGATTTTGGCCAGGATTTTGGCTTAAGGACAGAAGCATGGGATTTTGTTGAGAGCCTTGGCTTCTTCGTGGAATAGTGGGAGTATCTTTCTTACGAGAAGCGGGTTTTAGCTTCATGTTCCATTATCGGGACTAGTGGTTTGTCAATGGTATATGTATGCTTGGGACTTTCACTTTAATAAAAGCTCAGAGCCAACATATTTTCATGCATATGTTGTAAATATAGTAGGACTATTCTTGTTATGTTTGCAATATATGTTATTTCATTTACGCTAACGCTTATGAACTATTTCATTTTCATTAGTATGAATCTTATTGAATGGATGTTGTTGTATATTTTCATCATGGTTAACTTGTGAACTATTTTTTAGACTAACGTATGATCCCTTTTATGGTCGTGTGTTCCTTTCAAGCTGCATACTATTACAGGCTTCTAAGGATATCACTCACTTTTCGTTCATTGTGTTAAAACATTTCATGCATTGCACTTGACCCTTAATAAAGTTATACACGTGTTTTACCAAAGTCACGAATACATCATTCTATGCGTTATCGCAGCCAAGGCATAACACTAAAACCCAAAATTTTGACAAGTTGTATTCTGGATGGGGTTCCTACTTCAAACGGTGTGAGGTCTAATTAGGACTTCATATCGAGGAAGCCCCTTGAATGTTGGCGAGTCCATCACCGTCAACACCTGGATCATCATAAATTGGATCAAAAGCAACAGTTAGTGTCAAAACCTCCATCTTTCGCCTATCGTGACTTAAATAAATAGATTGATATCTATTTTCAAAATTTTCTTCATCTCTCATATTTACAGGGAATAAAATGTTGATGTCGATGCCTTATCAAAAGAGGTCAATACAATGGGGACATCTTCCTGGAAGATTTTGATGGAGCAGAATGACACTTCCAATGCATACTATCATCATTAATTTATTGACAAGTGTATAGATGCCTAATTGCATTGGCCGTATAATTTACAGTTTTCCTTCATGAACAACATGGGTTTTATTGTTACTACTTCATGTTCTTTTCATGGAATTACAACATAGTTTTAGGACAACTTTTCCATATTGTGAATAGCTTTGTACATATGGTGTATTTAAAAATAATTTAATACTTTTTTCATAGATGATTATATGTATAACATATAATAAAGTATCAACATCTTTGATAAAGTCTTAGCCACATCTTAGAAAAATCTAACTTGGAGTATTACGAATACAACTGTGACATGGATCTATAACATGTAGCCTCGTATCCTTATGAATATAAAATAATGTTTGTTTTTTTTTTTTTTTTTTTTTTTTTTTTTTTTTTTTTTTTTTTTTTTCTAAATAATTATATATATATATATTATAATATTATTCTTTTCTTATTTAATTATTATATTTTATATGTTTTATACATCTAATAAATTTTATATATGAATATTATACCTATATTACATTTTTTAATAAATAAATATTTGTTTATTTCATTTATAAAAAATTACTCAATATAAAAATTATGATGAATTTAAACATATTAATAAATAACATATATTTCCTTGAAAGGAAAATTTGTTCTTAATATAATAATAATAATAAACATTTATAATAATATAATAAACATTTTTTTTTAGTTTGTTAAAAATTAATTATTATTATAATGATTATATTAAGATAATATTTAAAATGGTTTTATAACTTTTGGATATTTTAATTATAAATTTATTTTTGAAATTCTCTTGATGGGTCAGTGCAAGGGTATGTTAGTTTGGGGTTGTGTGCCCACCACCTTAAGATTATGAGAGTATCAAATGGAGGGGTGGTTGTAACAGCTTTGGTAAAAAAAAATGTAATAAAGTTAATAAAGGAAAAATAATAACTAAGGTTATGAACACATATTCCAAGCTGAATGTTGGGAAAAAACATAGTGACATGGATCACTTATGATTAATTAAGGGCTATGGAAATCGGCAAAGTAAATGGCAAAGGCAAAGTGGCATTAATTGACATTTATTTATGAAAATAATGGAAAATAGGAAAAAAAGAAGGTGAAAGGTCATAGGTTGCATGTGAGGAGGAAATTGAAGGAAAATAAGGAAAATGAAGAAGATAGAGGCCTCAATTATAAAAGTCTTCTAAGGATCAATTCATAGCTTTTTTAGTTAAGAGTTTGTGAATTTTTGCTTGAATATCTCTACTCTATTCTCTCTCTCATACTCTTGGACACTTATAGTTTTCTTGGAGCACTCTTGGAGGAGTGTGGCATACTTGGGATTTGGAGAAAGAAGATAAAGGAAGATAAGGAAGCACAAGGGAACATCGGGATCAACAACTATAAAGAGTGTTTCTTGCAGGTATCGAGTTGCATGTAAGACTTCCTTGCTAGTTTTGGCATGCATTTCACATGCATGTGGTTTCTTAGTTATGATCTTTCATTGGCATGGAGTATTGCTTGGATTGACAGTGTTTTTGAATAGAATTTCCATTTCCTGGATAGCGATGGTGTTGTGCCTTTTATCCTTGTTATTTGGTTGGTGCTCATGTTCCTTGTGGCTATGAGTTGAGTTATTAGTTCCTGAAACCTTAGTTGAAAAAATTCTCTGGAAGCCCTATAACAACTTAGGTTGAGTTACTAGTCCCCGAAGCCTTGGTTGGACAAATGCTTGGATCCCTTGGTGGGTTGAGTTACTAGTCTTGGAAGCCTTGGTTGGACAAATTCTCTAGAGCCCTACACCAGTTGTGGGTTGAGTTACTAGTCCAAGATGCCTTGGTTGGAACAAATGCTCTGGAGCCCTGGATAGCTTAGCTAGAGACTAAGCTAGTGATTGTTAGTGATTTTCGGCCATGAGGTGGAATCAATGGTTGGGGCTTGAGGAGGTTTGGTTTCTAGAAGCCTTGGTTTGGTTTTCTTGGTTTTTTCCATGAGATCCCACATTCATGCTTGGAATATGGTGCGGGGGTGATTGGTTGAAAGAGAGATTTGGTTCAACCGAATCTATGGTCGAGTGGTATGTGGAAGGCCCTGACTTGGTTGGATTTGCATATGTTAATAAGATATCCTTTTCTTTTGGTATTTCATGAGTAAATGTGCTTGCCATTATGTGGATTTAATGGTTGTTTCATCATCGATATTTCTCTAGTTATTTTTCTAGTTATAAGCATGTTTCATGACAAACTTGAGTTATGGATTCTCATCATGATTGATCATTATATGTAATGTTAATGAATTCATGACCTAATATATAACAATGTAGCTATTGTGAGTAGACATTAGTTCTTCTTGACGATTCTCAAATAAGTATGAGGCCCCTATGTTCAAATGTGTATTTATAACTTGTACATTACATGTTTATGATATGTTTGATTGAATGCCTGTCATGGCTGGTAGGGATTGGGTCAAGCCCTTGTTCAAGTGTTTACAATAATATCCTTATTTCCTTGTTATTTATCATTTCTAGAAGCTTCATAAAGATCTGGGTAGAAGCTTGAGTCATAGTCTTGAAAAAGTGGCTCAAAATTCAGGGTTGTGGGCACAAAACTACCTAGAAGAGGTTGCAGTGACATGGAGTCCTTGTTGTGGGAGTGAATGGAGGGTCTTAGTCGCATGGAAGGTTTGTCATGGGAGCAAATGGGGGTCTAGTTTAGCAAAACATCAAGTGATATTAGGGGTTGGACACCTAGAGGGTTGGTTGGCTCCTGAAGGTTCTATAGCTTATGAGGAAGGTTAAATTGGTCTTGTCTTGTCAGTTCCACTTCCTTAGGTATACATGGGAAGTTGAATCATATGATAGTCACTCTTTGTCACATTCTTACCTCGATGGACCAGTTAGCTTGGGTAAATTTGGGAGGAGGGTGTTATAGAGTGGTATGAGAGCATGGTTTTGTTCTCCTTGGGTGATGCCTAGTTTCCCTTTCTCTTTGGATGAAGTTTTTTTCATGCATACATGTCAGTTGCATATATGTTCATTATGCTTGTGGTCTATGTGTTTGTTAGGAATGCATGGTAAGGGACATTTTTTCCATGGTATTGTCATGCGTAAGTTGATGAGGTTGTTGTTGGGATGTGTTCGCTATGGATGAATGCAAATGTTTATATGTATTGTTTATGCATGTGTGGCATCCATATGTTTGTTATGCATAGTAGCTAGTCGGTGTTATAATTGTGGCATTATGCATGGTAACTAGGATAGTGATGGAGATGATTTCTATACACTGTTATGATTATGATTATACATGTATTATGCTAATCTAGTTGATCTTCTACACTATATATCCTCCCCTGAACTATATTGAGGTACATTGGTTTGTTTATAATTTGGTTAAGATAACATGATATACTTTGCAGGAAGAGAATATTAAAGATGACTAGAAAAATGGTAGACTGCAGTTCACGAGATTTCCCTATAGATCAGATGAGAAACATGGTGATGAGTACTCCCCTCACATAGCAGACACTATGAAAAGTTTGAAGGCAGAGATAAGAATTTGAAAGAATATCATGATTGAATTATTCAAACACAAGAGAGACTTGCTAGGGCACATGAGAAAAAAGCAAAATTTAATGCAATTGCCCTTGAGAGCTTGTCAGACTTGCAAATACAAGGAGCACTTAGAATTAGTCATGGATAGGAGGATAAGACTAATGGAGAATATGGTAGAAAGTCACATGGTGGGAATAAGTCAGATAGAGATGACATGGTCATAGATGACAGATTCATGAATACACCTGATAGGAAAGTCAATGGACATGTGCTTCATTCTAGTTTTGGTTCAGACAGGTATCATGGTCATGATCTCTATCATCTGTATAGGAGGAATGAAACAAGATATTTTCCAGATGAGTTCAAGAAAATAAAGCCATCTACATTTGATGGAGAAATGAAGAAGTCACAAGATGTAGAAGCATGGTTTATTGGGATGAATAAGTTCTTCAGATTGCAAGATTACTCAGAGAACATCAAGGCTAGAATAGTTACATCCAGTTTTAAAGGTAAAGCAGACATTTAGTGGGAAGATGTAAAGAAGGTCAGAGGCATTTGGGAAGAGTAGTTGGCTAGGAGTGAGTTTGAGATACTTTTCAGGAAGAAGTATCTATCAGAGAGATATTATGATGACAGGACAAAGGAGTTCTATGAGCTAAAGATGGGATATATCACCGATGACGAGTACACTGGAATATTCTTGGAGTTATTGAGGTATGTGGCTTATCTTAAGGAGGAGAAAGAGAAGATTCAATTATTCATCAGTGGGTTACTGGTAGCATTCAAGGACAGGTTTGAGTTTGATGAGCCTAGATCATTGGAGGAAGCCATTAGGAAGCTAAAGCATTGTTATGGGAAATCTAAGCACAAATATGAAACTAAGTAGGATTGGAAAGGTAATGATAAGAATAAGGGAAAATGGAATAATAAGAGAACAATACCTCAAGACATAGGTAACAAAGAGAATGAAACACTGCCTAAGAAGGTCAATGCATATAATAGAGGATAGAGATTTTGATATGAGCAGAACAAGGATGATGGTAGGAAAATTTTACAGTGTTGGAATTGTGGTGGAGATCATCGTAAGAGAGATTGTCCACAGCATCAAGGTAGTATAATACAGATTTGCAGTACTCAGGAGGCACATACAGTGGGGGATGTTGGATAGAGTATTTCTCAAATTTACAATGTGTTGGATAACAAGAAGGCAGATCACCAAGCATCTATTATTGAGATGGATGGTAATATTTGCGATCAAGTTGTTTCTATTTTGATTTAACCTAGATCTAATTATAGTTATGTTAATCCTGACTCGGTGGAAAAGTGTGGTTTGAAAAGAAGTGCATCCAGAGTCTTGGTTAGTACAATTGGCTATAAGTACTAAGAAGATAGTTCATCACTAGGTAAGATCTTGTGAATTGGAGTTAAATGGCATGGCTACATTAGTGCATTTGAATGTGCTTCCATTGGGATTATACAATATGTTGTTGGGTATGGATTGGTTGTATCTTCACACGACTAAAGTAGATTGTTATGACAAGGCTATTGAGTGCTTGGATGACAATGAGGAACAAAGAATCTTGAAGGGTAAGAAGAAGGAAACATCAGTTAGAATGGTGACATATATGCAGGCAAAGCGTAGGCGTAGGACAGGGTGTGTGTTATTCGCAATGCATATTTCTAGTGATAGAGGTAAGGAAGTTGAGGATGTGAATGTCTTGAGGAGGTATCTAGTTTTATAGCAGTTTCAGGATGTGTTCCCCATAGAGATTTTAGAGTTTCTTCCTCACAGGGAAGTGGAATTTTCTATTGAGTTGGTACTACGGGAAGCACCAACATCAAAGGCACCGTACAAAATGAGCACACCAGAGTTAGTGGAATTGAATTTGAGGTTGAAGGAAATGCTTGAAAAGGGATACATTAGGCGAATTGAATCGCCTGGGGTTGCACCAATGTTGTTTGTGAAGAAGAAGGATGATACTATTGTTTTGAGGCTTCTATGATTTGTATTCTGTGTAGAGTTTTCTTCCAGGATTAACACATCCATAATTGTTTGAATTGACATTTCGAGCCATCCACCGTGGCTCATCATCAGAATAGACAATAAGTACATAACACAGATCTCGACAAAATGAATAAATAGAAACGTGAGATAGTGAAGGAATGGGAATGTTGGTAGCTGACATGTCTTAGGTTAGGTTAATTAATAATTAATAATAAAACTTAATAATTATTACAATTAGTAATTTTATTAAATTAAATTGATTTTAAATTAATATTGAATGATTTTAATTATAATTAATTATAATGTATTTAATTATATTTATATTTTACTTAAGAATATTATTACAAAAATTATATATCTAATATTTAATCCAACTATTTATCATTACGGGATTGTATTATGATTTAATTAATTTTAATTTAATTAAATTCATAGAAATTTTTAAAAAATTTAAGAATAATTCTGATAGATTAATTGAATTTAGTTTGACAATAATTTTAATTAATTTTAATTAATTAATCATAATTTTGGATGTTATTAAAAAGTTTAATTTATATATTTATATTATATTTATTAAATTAAACATTAAATAATATTCCCAACTAAATTATATTATTATAATAAAATTAATTACTTTTTTTTTCAATCTAATTCAAATATTCTTATCAACATATTTTATTTTTATTCTTTTTAATTCTAAGAATTTTTTTTAATGTAAAATTAATTAAATATATCTCATCATAGATTTAAATAAATAAAAAATTATTGGATTAAAATAATTAATATTTATTTTTTTAATAATATTCTTAATAAAGTTCTAAATTATAATTAAATAAAATTAAAATTAATTATAATTAAAATCATTTCAATCTTAATTTAAAATTCAATTAATTCTAATAAAATTACTAACTGTAATAATTATTAAGTTTTATTATTAATTATTAATTAACCTGACTTAAGACATGTTAGCTACCATCATTGTCATTCCATCACTATCTCACACCTCTATTTATTCATTCCGTCGAGATCTGTCTTATATACGTATTGATCTATCTCGATGATGAGCCACGATGGATGGCTCGAAATGTCGATTCAAACAATTATGGATGCGATAATCCCGGAAGAAAACTCTACAAAGGATGGTACTCTCAGGTTGTGCATCGATCACATACAGTTAAACAAGGTGACCATCAAGAACAGGTATATGTTGCCAAGGATTGATGACTTGTTTGAATAGTTAAAGGGAGTAGCAGTGTTCTCGAAGATTGACTAGAGATCCAGATATCATCATGTACGCATTAAAGAAGAGGACATTTACAAGACTGCTTTCTAGACCAAGTATGGGCATTATGAGTTTATTGTAATTCCATTTGGTTTGACTAATGCTCCAACTTCTTTTATGCGCTTGATTAATAGTGTGTTGTGTCCTTATCTATACATGTTTGTTATTGTATTCATTGATGATATATTGATATTCTAAGAATGAGGAAGAGCATGTCGAACACTTAGAAGTAGTATTGAGATTGCTAAGAGAGAATAATTTGTATGACAAGATTAGTATATGCAGTTTCTTTTAGATAGAGGTACATTACTTGGGATATGTGGTTTCCAAGGAAGGCATAGTAGTGGATCTGAAAAAGATAAAAGCTATCATGGAATGGGAAAATCCTAGAAATGTGGAAGATGTAAGACCATTCATGGGACTATCGGGTTACTATAGAAGATTCATCAGGAAATTCTATCAGATTGACTATCCCATGACATCATTGCAGAGGAAAGGTAATAATGGACAGAGGAAGGTGCAAGCAATTTTGAGCAGTTGAAGCAATTATTGACAAATCATCCTGATGCACGAAGGACATGTAGTATGTTACAAATCAAGGACACTGAATGAGCATGAGAAGAGCTATGTGACACATGATCTTTAGTTGGCAGCTATCATCGATGCATTGAAGACGTGGAGATACTATCTTCTTGGCAAGAGGTTTGTATTGATGAGAAATCACAGTGGATTGAGATATCTATTTGACCAATTGAACCTTAATGCTAAATAAGCTAGATGGTTGGCCACGATCAGTGAGTTTGACTTTGAGATCAAGTGCATTAAAGATAAAGAGAATAGGGTTGCAGATGCTCTTAGAAGGACAGTACAGGTAAATCACAAGGCAATTATGAGCTTCTATGGGAAAAATTTACAGGATAGGATCTTGTAGGCAGGAAAATACGATGACAAGTCTATGGAGCTTATGCATAGCTTACACGAGGATATAGGTGATCAGGATGTGGACTATCATCTCACAACAGATAGTTTGGTCAGATTTAGGGACAATATATATGTGTCAGACAATATTGAGATCAAGAAGCTTATATTGAGGTAATTTCATGCTAAGCCATATTTAGTTCACTCGGGATATCAGAAGACACTAACATCGGTGAAGAAGTTCTACTATTGGCCAGATTTGAAGAAGGAAGTGACCGTGTTTGTGGCTAGATGCTTAGATTGTTAACAGGTAAACGAAGAGTGTAAGCATCCAAGTGGTCTACCACAACCAATTTCGATTCCAGAGTTTACATGGGATGTCATTTCCATGAATTTCATTACAGGTTTTTCGAGGACATCCAAACAACATGATTCCATCATGGTTGTGGCGGACATGTTGACAAAGGTAGCTCACTTCATTCCAGTGAAGTCTACTTATTCAACTAATGATGTAGCACAAGTCTTCATTAGAGATATAGTGAGGTTGCATGGTGTACCGAAGAAGATTGTATCAGGAAGGGATGCCAAGTTCACTTCTTGGTTTTGGAAATAGTTTTTTGCGGGTCTGGGTACAAAGTGTGAAAATTTGGAAACCCTGAATCCTATTGCAACAACTAATTAAGTTTCTTCTATTTCTTAAATAAACTGAACACATTATTTACTACATCCTACGGTAAATATCAAAACTAATACACTAAAGCCTTGAAAAATGCAATATTGAGGAAGAAAAATAATGTTGGAAGAACATATGCACACACACAGACAAATAACACTATTATTTTTGGACTAATGTCCTAGAAAACCCCAACTTGGGAAAATTGGTGCAGCAGCTGAGGGTTTTATTATTATGCAGTATTAAATCTGAGTACAAATATATGGATTCTCAAATCTAACTATCCATAGACAGAAATGACTGATAGAAGTCTAGTGAGAAAAATCTCACTCTCACTGATGATCCAACACTGACCTTGGCTCAAGATGAGTTCCTCTTTGTTGTCTCTGTGCAGTCCCTGCATCATTCTATGCAGTTCTGTGTCACACAAATCATACTAGCGTCTCTCTCACTAATTGATCAATTATTATTTTATGATAAATGGACTCTCCTAGCCTCCGACTTTTGGCACTGAATCTCGACTTCTCCTCGGCAAAATATGGATTCCCCTCTGAAGCGT
Organism: Pinus taeda; assembly: GCA_000404065.3. NCBI lineage: Eukaryota > Viridiplantae > Streptophyta > Pinopsida > Pinales > Pinaceae > Pinus > Pinus taeda. The sequence goes on from APFE031684323.1 coordinate 177,564, forward strand.
TGTGCTGCCTCTCTACTTCGCACTACCTCTCTATGGAACTCACCGTCTCTCTTCTATGCACTCACCGGACTGGAAAACATCCCTCTAGCCTTACTATCCTTGCCCCTCTCTCACTACTTCTATCTTACCAAATCACCTCCGACAATTGAATGTTGCTACTCTAGAGATTGATTTAGCAACAAAATTAAATTCCTTAGTGCCTCAAGTGTGTTATCCAACCCCCATTGAATTTCTTCTGATAATATCTCGTTGAGACATCAACGACCAAGATTAAAACATAATCGATGGCTAAGATTAAATATAACTTGATCCATGTCTACTTCTAGAAGATTATCACCATGAATTAATTAATACCCTTTAATTAATTAGTTTTCCTAAGTTTAGACTTAGGAACCATTAAAAAAATATTAATTATTTTAATTAAGTCATCTCTAGGTGGAATTTCTAGAAACTATTTCTGGGTTTTAGAGAATATGTGTATTCTGGCCTCTCCACCAAATTTTGTGGCTAGAAAACATCCAATGCTACAAAAAAATAACACTCCATCTTAGAGAGGAATGTGCTCTAGTGCTACAACCCACGAAAGAAACACCCTATCTCTGTACCACCTCCTGTTACATTGTTGATGTCTAGCTATTGTTGCCCACCAACTACTACCAAACTCTAATATGTGATGCATCTGTGCTAGTGCTGACCTTGTTGAACTGTTGCCAACACTGCATTTGCACTGCAACTCCCTCTCCATCTGTTGTTGCTGCAACTGCAACAACTACAATTGAAAAGCATCCAAAATACTGAATCAACTATGATTAGTATCATGCATATGTCACCTAATTCTTGGTTGTTGCTAGACTTTGCGCTATCACTAAAGGCTCTGCATTGTTGTTGACTCTACTCTGTGCCAACTACACTACTGCCAACTCTACATTGTGTTACCTAGTATTTGACCTCTACGAAATACTCCATCTGTCACTCTGGCACCTGACTACAGCAATTGCCATTGATCCATCCTGCTACTACATACTATGGGATCTCATAGCAAGGTATTGATTCATGAGGTGGACCTCCTCAAGAATCATGCCCATCTTGTAACTCTTTGGGGCTACAAAACCAAATCACCCCACCTCACTCCTGCAGGTATATCAGTGATCATGGAAAACTCTTCCTCCAATCTGGAGGACAACCTGTCGATCTCCGTGGATGCAGCCTATTGATCTTGCTTCTCCTCCTTATCCTTCTTT
>APFE031684323.1:180375-190470 GCA_000404065.3 Pinus taeda
CAGCCTCTATTCTTTTATGAAACTCGACCACCTGCGTTTACTTTAACGGAGAAGTTTCTTGATTCAATTGTGCACTACTGTCATTGATGCAAAGATTGTTATGCGTTGAAGTAGAAGCCATACATAGCGATTCATATCGGGAGTGGCTTATGATTCAAATGGTATTTTTATCCTTTGTTTGAATTCATTCTATGTATTTGATTTCACTGTGTAATTATTTCCTGCTATCATTAACTGTATGCATGCGTAACAACAGGAAATCTTGTTCATACCACTATTGGATGTTCAGATGATATGCCTCATTTTTTTTTAATCATGTATGCATTAATGGTATGAACCTTTAAAGTTTAGTAGTATTGCTTTAATCACTGTGTCTAACTATTTAGGTACAGTAATCTTGAATGATTTAATATCTGTGTTTTGAGAATGCGTTTATCTATATAATTGTATTTTTAGGATATAGAACATCAAAAGCTACGCTTTAGAAGTTCAAATAGATTCCCGGGATAGTTTTATTTATTTACATTTCTGTCAATAGTTTTAGTCATCCACCTATCGCTACTGTTATCAACAAATTATTCATTCATCCCATTCATCTATTTCTGGGAAACTGGTCCCATTATCCCCAGTCGGAGCCACTACATCAAACGGAAAAGGAGCTGCACTAAGGTCCGGACCGGGTGGTTTCCCCCAATGTCGGTGCAACGATTTTCGAGGCATCAACAGGTCCCTATATTGTTAAGTGAGTATTAGCAAAAGGAGCCTACGAGTTGATGGAATATGATGGGATTCCACTAGTGCAACCTCGCAATGGGTTGTACCTCAAGCACTACTATGCTTGATCCCGCATAGTAGTCCTCGTGCTTTTGTTACATTTTTGTTTTCGCCAAGAGCATTTAATTTGGTTAAGTAATCCACTTTTTGCATTCGTTGCAGATGTCGAACCTACTGGAATCATTCGTTGGATATGCCGACGAAGCAAGTCATAGCTCGCGAAATCTGTCTTCTGCGGCATGGGCCATTTTCAATCCCAGCGGCGAGTTAGTAAGTTTCAGAGGAGTATGTATTGGTCGGTATACGAACAATATCAATGAGTACACTGCATTAATAGAACTCCTTTCTGATGCCATCACACATGGTATATGCCGACTTGTCGTCAGGCTAGACTCACAGCTCGTCATTCTACAACTCACCGACATCTATGCTGTACGAAATCCAGCTATCTATCGCATGATCCTAAGGGTCAAAATTTTGGAAAGACAGTTTGATTTCATCCAATATCAACATATTTCTAGAAGTTTAAACACATTAATAGACTCATTGGCAAATTATGTGTTAGATAGACATTTGCGACATTTATAAAAAGAAGCATCACATCAATATATGCAGCAGGATCATGTAACTGAACCGAAATAAAGCTCCGAAAATCAAAAATATATTCCATAACTATTTATAGTCTATACATAATGTTATGTAACCAAGACAAAATTGGTCAAATGACCCAAAACTCAAAAATGCTAGGGGGCACCCTAGCCTAATGATGTTGGCGACAACAAGTCACCGCATGTGCAATCATGCGTAAGAGCCTAGTCCATCGGCTCGACACTCCAGTAGTATGTCATTTAAACTGGTGGAACTGGGCCAAAATCTGCATGAACACATAAGTTTTGATTAATATTGATCATAAGAATATAAGAACATTATAAACAACAATGAACAGAGATATGGTCAGAAGAAAATTACCAATGATACCCCACTGCTCTCCAGCCAGCAACACCAAATCTGGATCACCTCGGAAGTCCATACCAGCATATGGGAACTTGGCGTAGACCATCTCCTGACGGTAAAACCACTCAAAGAAGGTCTCAGAAAAGGAAATCTGGGGTTGGCCAGCATGCCGAGACATGAGATCGACCCATCTCTGCGTCTGTGGTTCTGTTGGTGGAGGTAGGCCAAGTGATATATACTGTGGCTGCATCAGTGGGATTCGCTCCAAGGCGAAAGCAGTCAAAATAGAACCATAACTGGAGTTTTTGGATCTACTGATCTTCACCTTGGTCAACTGTTCCTTCATCAAAAAAAGTACTGCATCACACCAATTGAACACCTTCGATTCAAGGCATTCCAAAGCGTACTGCATATAAGATATGTTGGCTATATGAAGAGCAGAACTACCAGCCAGTCTAGCAAAAGTAAATAGGATGGTCCGCAAGGGCTGGTCAGTGACGTCTCGGATGTTGATCTTGCCATCTACATTCGGATGAGATCCCTCTCTGCAATGCCGACGAATTTACTCCCTTACAGACTCACCCCCACGGGCAGAACCTGATAAAGAGAGAGGGGCACCATGCCTCGACAAGCCGGTCAGAAAATAGATGTCCACCACTGTCAAGGGGATCGATTTGCCCCTAATTTGGAATACCTGGTTGATAGGATCCCAAGCATTGAGGAAATACTGCAAAAAACCAATTTGTTGTCTCATGCTCGAGATACGGAAAAACTTCAACAAGCCATAGTTCCGTAATGCAGCTACTGTGCCCGGATCATGTAAAGAAACAACATCCTCTTCTTCATGCTCGCATTCTCGCCATGTGACAACCATTTTCCTCTGATGAATCTCTGAAAAACAAATAAGGGAAGAGTCAGGATATTCATTTGGTGAAAACAGGCAAAACTTTCATGAGGAAACCATGCAAAAATTTTCCTCCCTATGCCCATCGCACCTTTCGACTAAGGAAGGGTGCGATGATCCTAGGGCGAGTTCTTCAAACCCTAGGGGCTCGGCAAAACAGGGAAATGAGCTCAAAATCCAAAATTAAAGGCATGTAATGAAAGAGCACAAGTTTAACTCCTACCTGTTCCGAACGGCGTCTTGAATCGTCCACAGAATCTCCCGGAATCCGATGGTGAAAATCAGGGGGGAAAAGCACCTCCAGAGCTCCAAAAAACCAAATTTAAATGAAATGGTAAAATGAAAGGTAAAAAGTCACTTTTAATTTACTATGCACGTAATTCAAGTAAAATATTAGTTTTTTGACTCATTTATCATACATATGTTTTCATTTCTAATCAGTTTGATGAAGCAGATGAACAGGTAGTACTATCTTTGAAAGAACAAAATGTTAAGGGTAAATCAAAAAATCAATGACCATCATGGAGAGCAATGTTGTCGGAGAGTTCAAGCTCGTTAAAAAATAAACTCTCCGCGAGCAGTTTTAGCACATAGTTCAAGCTCGTTAAAAAATAAACATAAGTCATGAGCAAGTGTTTCTCCCCGCGTTTAAGCTCATTAAAAAATGAACAGGTAAATAGCCAGTGTGAATGCCTTATCGCCAGCTTTTGAGCCTTGGCGTGTTCTCGCCATCACCTCCACTCTGTGTTTTAGCCGATCATTCACCCCCATATGATTGTTTACCCCTTCGAGGAACATCTGCGAAGAGTGATTCTGCTAGCCATCCTTGTAACACTGCCGTGATTGGAAAATTCCAAATTTTACCTGGAATCAGCTGCTACCGAACTATCACTCGTTATCTCGACGAGTCTTCTTTAAGCTCTTTTCCAACCTGACTCGTAAATATGAAAGATTGCCGAGCGATTGGCCTCTCCGGCTCGTTAAAAAAGCACGGAAGTGCTATCCCTCCTCTAGATTTTAATCTTTTTGGACCTGAGGGATTATTACACAAAAAGATCGAGCGCTTGTCTTGTTCAGCTCATTAAAACTATCGAAAATTCATCCCTTTTATATTATTTTACGCTTTTTTGGACTTAAGGGATTATACAACAAAAAAGAACCTTCGGAGTCTTCTTTTCTTTCAGACTCTCTAAAATTGAAAGAGACCGAGTTATCTTTGTCGTTAAACTCGTTAAAACTAAATAGCGACAAACTCATCCAACAGGACGAAAATGAGTTTCACTGTCGCTAGGCTCGCTAAAATATAGCGACCGGTTCGCCCGAAGGGCGGATTATAGAACAAGCATATGTTATCCTCCTCAAGCTTGACAAAAATAAAGAGGTACTGGTCAGCAATGACTGGGAAAATTGGGAAGAAAACTTGAAGAAACTTTATTGGTAGCAAGTCGCTCTTGAACATGACACTTTCCTTCCGCATCCATGCCGGGTTGGGTTGTTCCGTTCACTGGTCCTCACCATTGGTCCGTCACACCATCCATCTCTGGGTTAATGCTACCAATCCATCGTCAGTGTCACCGATATGTTCAAGAGAAGTCATTCAGACAATTCACCTGAATCTCACCCACTATAATACATTCATGCTTCATTCCTTCATGATCGCCACCCTGAACCCCATATCGTCAATTTGTTTTCACCTCCAAAATCATTTACTTCGTTCCATGTCATTGATGTGGGATTCATTAAGGCCCTCCTGTGACGGGTCACTTCTTGTCGACATTAGCTCATTATCCAAGAAGTTGACTTAGGAACAACCCTTTCAGTACTTTGAAGCTTGCATGCCTCAATGGCAAGTTTCTCACTTTCGGCGGAAGGTTTACATCAATGGCCTTCGACCGAGAGATTTTGCGTGGTGTTCGACGCTAAGTCCTTTTTCACACCACGTAAATTGTACTGTAGTACCTTGAGGGTCATTGTCATTATTGGTGATTCCTCTCGCGCCTGTTAACAGCTTACATCATTGGCTGGTAATCAGGCGATGTATTTCTATGTTCGACTCCAAAACATTTTTCACATGGATCGACTTGTACTCCGAGTGAAGATTGGCCGAGTTTGAAGACCCCGGATCTAGTCTCATCCATCTGGGCTGCGATATATTCAGGAATATAAAAAAATCCAGTGTACATCATTGCCGAGCAAAAGATCATCCAAATCAAAGGATGATGTGTCCATATCATCAGTCTGTCACACAGAAGATCGTCTGTCCTATGTAAATGAAAATGAGTTTATAAAGATGAGCATGGGAATGCCCGCCTCAGCTAGATCATAAAAAAAAATGTTGTCAAATAATTTATTGTATTGTATCTTATTACAGGTCACCTCCAAGCTCGAAAAAACTTCTGATCCTCATAGTAAAGCATTTCACCTGACATCAAAAACGATTAATGACCTCATGCTTTAGGGGGCAACTGTTATAGACATTTTTGGGCACTTGAACCCCAATCACAAATTTCCATAAATTGAGGTCTCTTAAGTCCCTAAAAGGGTTGCTTCACTGCCTAAAGGAACAAGGTCAACTAATTACATCATCTCCCAGAAGTTCTCCACTGAAAAATGCTCATAAATGGTCAAATCTAGACCATACTGAAAGCTCCATGCAGAGGGTGCGATGCATATCACCTTCCCAATGTACAGGGTGCGATGCATACTGTTTTACTCCTCTGTAGGCTGTGATGGTCGGGAATGGACAAATGGCAGGGACCAAAATGCGAGGTGGAAGATCATGGAATCTTCCAGAAGCTTCCCCTCTGACACTTGCCACTCCATTTTCAACTAGGGATGAGTAAGAGATCTTCATTCTCTAAGTGGAAGCAAGAACTATCAGAGAGAAGACACTAATCAAGATCCCAAAAGATGACTCACCTCTCTGTAATCATCTATATATGGATTCCTCATCACAGAGATCTAGAGGCTGGAATTTTGTAATCTATAGAGAAGTGCTGTCAGTATTCTTGTTTACATTCACAGTGTTTGGTGATTTTGCTTTGCTTGAGGTGAAAGAAGGGCTTCTTAGCTGGAGGATGATGCTGGGTCAGAGCTGCTCATGGTTGTAATCCTCTTGATCCTTTTTATCTGAATAAAGTTATTCTTGTTTCCTTCCATATCCTAGTGTACTCGTTTATATATGCTTGTATATGGTTAATGTACATCTGATCCTGCATTATTTGTGAATTTAGATCCTTGTTTCTTGCATAGTATTATGTTGCTGTGATTCTACAGGTCCTTTTGAAGCTGAGCAGACAAAGAGCGAGTAGCAAAACTCTATCAAGAAGGAGAGGGAATCGAGCACAAGTCTCAGGTTGGCCCATTTTATGTCACTGTCACTGTAAATACCATTTTATGTCAGTTTTGTTAGAGTTGGTCAAGTTAGCCTTTAAGTCATTTCAATGTCAAGTTTGAGTCAGTTTTTCGGTCATTTTAGTTTCATAAATGAGTCAGAGTCCTGTATTATTTGTCAAAATGATGACTCCATAGCCCAATGGATGAAGGCACTGTCTAGCTCCTCCAGAGATCTTCTGTTCTTGGCACCTCCAAGGAGCTACCATCCCCCATTGGAGCCAATGTTAAAGTCGGTCTAGTCAGTCCTCCATCAAAGATCAAAACCCTTTATGCATTTCATTTTTAGGTGTCCCGCTCCATCCACCTAGTTGTATTCTGCTAAGGGCATGCCATAATCTGACGAAGAAGGTCATGCTAGTCATTCCCCCTCATGTCTGGCTCCTGCTGGCTCGGGTCTTTTGTCAATAATCACCAAAGTCCATGACAGTCAAGGTCTGGTCCTTTAAAGGACAAAATTCATTTTCGATGTTTAGGTCTAGGGATGCATCAATTTGGTCTTTGAACATGTCCAGTAAATCCATGCAGGCCAGAGTGAGGCCCTTACACAGTTATGATTCAGAGAGCTTCATCGTCATGTGGATAGACTTTGACTCTTCTTCGAAACTTTGTTTTGAAGAAAAGTCAAACAGTGTCATTTATTTATGAAAAATTTTTCAAAAAAGTTGTCAGTTGATTTCTTCAGATGCAGTCATGGTTTCCGTGGCCAAATGTCCTATCGTGCAATCCCTGCAAAGAGTGCCGAAAATTTCATCATTTGAGCTAAAATTCCAAAGGGAAAGTGAAAATCAGTGTGTTTTAAAGTCAGTGAAAAAGTGTCAAAACATAACATTTGAAAAATGGATTTTTGAGGAAGCAAAAATTTAACCCATCACTTCCAAGGCTATATATACAAGATTTCATCAAAATCAAAGTCATCGTGCTAATCCAAGCCTTGGAGAAGCATTGCAAAGGGTGTGAGTGTGCATCATGCGTGTTTGAGTGAGTTGGAGGCAGTTTCAAGGAGCGCGGCGCATATACTCAGGGGCGTGACACACACATAGGGCACGACACACACAGATCCAGCCCTCAGTTCAAGTTTTCCACGGGCACGGCACACACTTAGGGCACGGCGCACTGGGTTTTGTGCATGGCGCACACAGACCAAGGGCTGAAACAGTGCCAAATCACTTCAAATTTTTTGTGAATCCCATCAAATTGAAAGGTAGGTTCTATGACATCACTTGTTCATCAAATTTTATAAATGATATGGTGGTTTATAGTGATGTTTGAATGCAACCAAATTCATAAAATCAACCACAACAAATCACCAAAAGCCATGATGGCTAGGGTTGCTAAGGTGTTGTGTTAGTGCCAAGGTTCCATTTCACCCCTCATTTTCCCCTCACCTACCATTTTTTCCTACCCCCCTTTTCTCATTTTTCCTATTATCCCTACCCTAAAATACTACCAAACCCTCTCCCCTATCCCTCCACTCTTTGGTCAACATAACACCCCAAACCCTACCTTGTCAAAACCCCAAACCCTACCCTATCAAAATACCCAAACCCCTCTCATATCACTAAACAAACTTCTCCGTATAACCCCTATTCCCATCATATTACTCCCTTCCTAATACTCCCCGTTTCATTGTTCCCCTTGGTGACAGATATCACAAAGGCACCCAGCCTCACACCATCATCAAAGGGCAGCCTAAGCACAGTACACACAGCAGCCATGACATCACAACATTCGTTAGAGTATGAGATGGAGACACAAAGTGACTCATCCTTAGAAGTGCAGGCTCCTAGGAGACATCACAAGAGTGGCAAACATGTCAGGGATGAGCCCACTACCCTCACTGAATTACAAGCATGCCCTCTTGCCATGTCATGTTTCCAGAACCTAGCATGTTTTGAATTTTGTCAAAGGGTGGAAAATGTTAGAGTTCATCATAAGTTGGCCCGTCTATTTGTGCTTCATCTACATGGAGGTCAGTCTATATTAGCCGGGGTCACTTTCAAATTGACACCTGAAACTATATCAGTGGCAACAGGCATACCAAATGTTGGAGAACAGTGGCATAAGAAGAAGAAGGTGGATAGGAAACACTATGAGCCTTACACCAAGGCCAGATTCTTGAGTCAGCTCACAAGAGTCTTTCCCTTCAGATAGTTGAAAGATGAGTATGCTCCACTCATGAAATTGATCATGAAGTACTTCAGCTGTGAGGGGAGGTTCTCTCTACTATATGCCTATCACATCCGGTTGCTCATACACTTTACTAGGGTGAGGATGATGAACCTCCCTTTTTTCATATGCAGGAACATAGAGAGGATGAACACCTTCATGTTGCATAAGACCCCTCAGCAGTAGCTTAACAGTGTGTATCACTTTGCTCTTATCCGGATTTTGGTGGATCATCAGTTGGGATTACAGGGCATTTCTTGGGAGGACTTCATCTCCTGTGACTTCTTCAACACATCACAGGTACTATCCAAGCTAAAGCAGGAGATGGGTGGTCCTTCTCATTAGTATGAGCACCATGAGACCATTACCATGCCAATTTTCGTTACATATCAGAGAGGCAGTAGGCACTTGTTTGTAGCAACAAAGCGAGTGTTATCGCCACCCAGGGTGGAAGGGGCCTCGCTTCTGGCATCAACGACACAGGTATAGGACAAGGGTAAGAGTCCCGTGCATGATGAGGGGCCATTAGGTGAACAAGAGGCCAATTTCATCCTCATTCGGGATGATGAGGCAGAGGCGAAGAATGCCAAATTCAGGATGACCATTCAGGAGTAGAACAAGGAGATCCAAGACTTGTCACTCAATGTGGAGAGGGCCAGATGGATCATCAGGTATCTGGAGCAGAGGAACAAGTAGCTTGAGGACCAACATGCAATCATGGACTGCAAAGCATCCGTGAGAATCGACAAGTTGCCCAACAAAGGAGGATCGAGCTCACTACCTTGGAGTAAGAGATCAACAACGACTGTGAGTCCTGGTTAGAGTGGATCAATATCGACCTGGAGAGACTGTTGGAGAATACCAACAGAGACAAAAACATACTAAGGAGGATGGCTTGTCATTACAGGGCACGGAACATGAGTGCAAAGCCCCGGATAAGGAGTTTGAGGGCTAAATTGAGTAGAGCAACAAAAGAGGCAAAAGAGGCAAAAGAGCAAGATCGGTTTCGAATCTTGGTTGAAGCTTCGGTGGCCTAGCATAGTGCCTCTTAGAGAACCTCCAGCCCAAATTTCAAGAAATTTGGGACAATTTTGGTCACATGGAAATTTTTTGGTCACAAACACAGGTTTTTTCTCCCTGTGCATCGTGCCACTGGCACGGCGCATAGGATTGGGAGCTCCAAATGGGAAATGGCTTGCATTTTTGGATTCAACATGCAAAATCACAACTACTGGCACTCGGGAAAGAAATTTGGGCATGATTTGAGTCTCCAAGCGGTCAAAAACACCCAAAAAATGGCCTCACTACCCCTATTTTGACACACAGGAAGCAGTCTTGGGAGAATGAATATTTGGAGGGGAAAATGAGCTCCAAATCAAAAATTCCACTTGGGTTAGAAAGTAGACAGGATAGGCTTTCCAACAAGCACACTTGGGCAAATTTTGGACTCCTAAAAGTGCCTCAAAATTGACCCCAAAGTGGTGCGGTGCATATAGAAAATGGTGCGATGCATATAGGAAAAAAGGCCCAATTTGCCTCTGTTTCGCGAAATTTCTATTTGCGACTTTTCATAAGTGGGCCCTCTCATCTACACTTCACTTTTTCGGCACCAAAGGCAGCATTTAAATTATTTTCACTCCAGATGGGCTTCTATCCAAGTGGCAAAGGAAGGCAAACAATCACCCAAGCCATTAGTCATGTTTGTGACGCTACACCTGTAGCTGATGTTTGGCTCTCCACCTTCATTTTGTAATGATTTGAGTAACTCGCCAACCCTTGGGTGATCTATCTCTTCATGGTACATTCTATATATTGTATGCAAACTATTTGCAAAGGGTGGGTTGGCTTGTAACTTCTGGGAGACTGTGGGAAAGAAACTCTGTTTCTTCATTGTATATTTT
>APFE031684323.1:190508-200636 GCA_000404065.3 Pinus taeda
TCATGTGGTTGTGAGTGTAGCAAGTGTGTCTCTTATGTTTCATATGTATCTTGTTATGTTTCATAGCTCATTTCATATTCATTTCCGGTGAAATTTTCTAATTTAGATAAGGTAGAATTTAATTTTATTGCTTTGCCTGTGTGAAAATTTCATGTTCAGTGTTCTTTCTTCTATTGAAAAGGATTCATGTGCGTATGCCCTTTTCACTCTCCTAAGCAATCTCTCCATTCCATGTTGTTTCAAACTGAATTGCTGGACTCTCCGCCCATCTTGCCTCATGAAGTAATCTGTGTCTTTATACTAAATTCTCTATTCATTGAGGTCCATTGGTCCCATATCAACCGAGAAACACAGTCATTCATAAAAATCACTTCTTGTATCCATATTCACTTACTAGCCTAAGATAAATATTTCACTGTAAGTCATCTCAGGCCTTTTCGTTTATTTATTCACTGAGTGTGACTCGGAGAGAGCCCTCTCCTGTTCTGGTAGGGCTAGCTACCAGACTAAGAGTGGTTTGTGGTTACCCTTAATTTTTCCTTCTTTCAGCCTAAGGTGGATTTAGGTGCTAACAGACTCCATAGGTGTTATAGACATATTTTGGCACTGTAACCCCAATCACATATGTCAATAAACCAAGGGCTCTCAAACCCCTAAAAGTGTCGTTTCAAACCCTAAAGGATCAAGGTCAACTGATTACATAATTTCCCAAAAGTTCTCCCTAAGAAACTACTCAGAACTAGTCAAAACTAGACCATACAGACTGCTCCATGATGAGGATGTGATGCATACTGAAAATCCCTTCTGTAGGGTGTGATGAGCGAGAGCAGACAAATGGCAAAGGCAGTTTGCTAGGTGGAAACTTAGAGAATCTTCTAGAAACTGCTCATATGACACTTGCCTCTCTGAATTCACCCTAGGATGAGTAAGAGATCATGAAATATCAAAGTGGAACCAAGAACTATCAGTGAAATGACACTAATCAAAAACCCAGAAGCTGACTCACCCCCTGCAAATATCTATATATGGATCCCTCATCCTAGAGATCTAGAGGCTGGAATTTTGTATTTTGTAAGGAAGTGTTGTTGGTTTCTTTGTGAGACATTATATTGTTGGGTGATCTAGCTTTTCATGAGGTGAAGAGGGCTTTCATGCTAGGAGGATGATGCTGGATCAGACAACTGGGTTGTAATCCTCTCTTCTACTTCTACTATCAATAAAATTATTTGAGTTTTCCTTTCTTATGTTGAAGCTCAGCAAATTGATCCTGCATACCAGTTTCAATTTGGACAGCCTAGTCTTCAAAGACCCATCTATCCTTTGAGCACTGGATTTCCACCATATGGGGGAGAGTATGCTTTTTCATTGTTTCCTCCTGCAGAACAACCGTATGAGAGCTCGCAACAAAATTTGGGTCAAACTAGAATTAAATCTAGTGGTTGGATACCAATACTACCTTAACAACCAAGGGTTGTATATTTAATTCAACCAACCCTACTTGTGTCGAATATTACCACTGCACCTGCTATTGTGACTGTGTCGCAAGTACAAGCACATCCTGTTGTGTGTCAACCTCAAATTACTTAGGTTACAGTACAACAACTTCTTGTCTCTACGGCTCTTCCACAATCTCAGATTAGTGCTTCCTTAACTGAAATGACTCATGCTCAAACAAGTGTTATGACTATGCATCTTGGTCAATCATCCAGTAGTGGGCAACAGCAAATGGTTCAAAAACCATGGCTGGTACAATATCAACAACCCCAATTCCATCAAGTTTACCGAGGACTTGAGCAACAAGGTGCTCTAGGTAATGGACAACCGCATTGTCAAAACGGTTATCAACAACCATTCTATAATGGTTATGTCCATCAACCTTATCAAAGTTATCAGCATCAAATACATTATGCTGGTATGCAAAGACCCACTGCTCAGGTGATCCCATCTTATCCTGGGTACGTTTCGCCAAACCTAAATCAACAGTTTCCCTTCGTAGCAACTCTGGAATTACCAGATTTGAACCGGTTAACCAATGATCCAATTGCCTATGCACCTTGGTGGCCGGCAATTCCTCATAAACGTTTGTCAGATATTCCTAAATTCAATGGAAATATGGGTGAAGATCCATTGAATCACGTAATTACCTTTCATTTGTGGTGTTTATCCAACACCCTCAATGATGATTCGATTAGGCTTCGCCTTTTTCAGCGAACATTAACTGGTCCGGCAACGAAATGGTACATCGAGTTGCCTAGAGAATCATTTGATAACTTTAGTGCCCTTTCCACTACCTTTTTAACCCACTTTCAATTACCCATAAGGTATGAAACAGGAATAGAACTCCTTACCAGTTTCAAGCAGACAACAGCCACTCACATATCTGATCATATTCATGAGTGGTGACGACGTTGTTGAATGATAAAAACCTATGTTTCTGATCGGCTTCTAGCTGAGTGGTTTATTAAGTCATTATTACCTTCTATTACAGAAGATGTGGTGAAAGGGGGAGTTGTCATTGAAGAGAAATTTATTGCTCGTGCACAATATCTAGACTTGATTTATACTCAGTCTGGCACGCTCTATGACAAAATTCTTGACGCTCCTAGACCGGAATTTTCCATTCCTCCCCTCTTAAATCAAACAGGGACTCTCATGCTGGCGATGGCATGATTGGCACCTCAAGTACGCAAATCACAAAGGCTCAAATTGGTAAAGCCCTTGCAGTTTCCAACAAAAAAGAAAATGACAAATTTCCTACCTTGGAGGTTAATTTTGTGTCATCCAGCAAAGGCAAAGAACCAAAGCAACTAGGGGGCAAGAAGAAAGGGAAAAACAAAAAGAAGAAACAGGAAGATTCACCTCCTGAAAAATCTTCTGAAAGCCCTACTGGGCAAAAGAAACTAGGTCAACCATGATTCATATGCAATGAGGACCATTATACAAAAAATTGTCTACATCGAGCTGAGGTCAAGAAATTTTTAAAATCTTCAAGAACCTCAACAGTGTTGATCGATCCGTTTCCAAACCCAGAAACCAATCTAGTTGCTATTGATAATGCTTCCCCATCCCAGGTGCTTATGTTATCTGTATCAAAGCAGCAAAATGATGCCTTAATATTGACGAGGAACAAAGATTATGGGAATCCACAGATGTCGAACAACAATAAGGCTAATGATCAACCTAGTAGTTCGACAACAACTTCATCAGAAGTTGTGCCACCCATCATTCCTAAGCTAACAATAAATCTGCCAAAGGGGGTAGTACACAAATCAACATTTAATCCTCATGCTCAAGTAGCATAGAATTATAATATAGTAGAGGATCTGGCCCAATCGTCATCCACTATGTTGACACTTGAAGTACTATAGAATTGCCCCTCCAAAAAGCAAGCGTTATTATCGGCAATAGGTGGGATTGACCCAATGGATTCCAATCTTGTGGCCTTTAATCACAAAGGATATGAACCTTAGTTACTGGCTCAACTCGCTTTCCTTATACAGGTAAAATCCCTCAACAAAACTATTCATCGAACGATCATTGATGAGGGCGCATCCACCTGTATAATGTCAATGAGCTGCTGGAAAACTTTAGGCTCACCACCCTTATCACTATCATCAACAACATTAAAAGCATTTGATGGAAGAACATACGTACCATATGGGATATAAGTAAATTGCATGTTGAACTGGGGGGCAAGGTAGTGGCAATTGACATCGAAGTTATCGATGGAAACCTCGATTACAATATCCTACTAGGAAGGCCCTGGATTTATGCTATGGCTACTGTTGTGTCAACATATTTTAGAAAGACTACATTTCCCTTCCAAGGCAGAATTACAATTTTTGACCAACTAACCTTTCTCCCCAACTATTCACAAGTTACAGGAAGCATTCCAATGATCCATGGAAGCTCTCAATCGCTTCAAAATGTCGAAGTAGCCCTCCTAAAAGACCCTGCCTTAATGGATATTTTTGCCCTACCACCTCCAAGTAATCTGGCGGAAGTGGCCACAGTGGAAACCTGTAATATGGTATCTTATATATAAACAAAGATTAAGAAGATTTCTGAACATTTTGTTAGCATAGATCATCGCCAGGTATTGCCTCCAAGCTCAATAGAAATTTTGTAGCAATCAATTTTCTTGGCCTGGGCGGCAAACCCAAATCAACGCTCATCGAGTGTTTGGATAGATAGGTCTCAAGAATATGGCACCTCTTCAAATCCTTGGTCGCATGTACATTCTACAGACGAAGGAATAATTTAGCCAATGATGATAGGAGAGGCACCATGGGAAGATTACCACCATTGTTCCCATCTTCAAAATAATGACGAATATTATTCCAACGAACTTGAACATCCTTCAGTTTTTGATTTTCTATCAAATAATGTAAATACGGTGGACTCTAAGCAAAATCTGTCCAATATTGAAGAAACTATCACCATAAATATCTCAACCAAACCTGATGTTGTAGAGAATATTCATGTTGGCAAATCTTGTTCTCCTCCAGAACTGGAAATATATTGCACTCTCTTTCATGAATTCAGAGATGTCTTTGCATGGTCATATGAAGAAATTCCAAGCATTGACTCGAGCATCATTGAACATGAAATAAAGATGTATCTAAATGTCGAACCAATATGACAACGGCTTCGACAGGTTCACCTGAAGAAAGCCGCTGCCATCAAGCAGAAGTTGAAAAACTTTTACATGCTAGTTTCATTTACCCTGTTCCTCTAACTGATTGGGTATCGAATATTGTTCCTGTGATGAAAAAGCAAGGAATGATTAGAGTGTGCATTGATTACAGGGATGTAAATCAAGCTTGTCCAAAAGACAACTACCCTACACCCTTCATCGACCAGATAATTGATGAATGTGCCAGATGCAAAATCTTTTCATTCATGGATGGATTTTCCGGGTATAATCAAATAAACATCTGCCCACAGGACCAGTCGAAGACTGCATTTATATGTCTGTGGGGCACATTTGTGTACCACAAAGTACCTTTCAGTTTAAAAAATGCAGGGGTGACTTTTCAGAGGGAAATGAACTACACCTTCCATGACATCAAGCACATCATTCAACCATATCTCAACGATCTACAGGCTCATTCGCAAAAGCGAACTGATCATCCGCAGCATTTGAGAGCTATATTTCTACATTGTTGACACTATAAAATACGACTCAATCCACACAAATGTGTGTTTTTTGTCGATTCTGGTCATTTACTTGGTTTCACAGTTTCTAAGGATGGGATTTGACTCAACCCATGTAAGGTTTAGGTAATCATCAAAATGCCTCCACCTTCAAATTTGCTTCAGATTTAGAAACTCCAAGGGAAAGCAAAATTTTTGAGGAGGTTCATTCCAAATTATGCCAAACTTGCTAAAGCTTATACGCGTCTTTTGAAAAAAGAAGTGCCCTTCAACTGGGATCAAGTTGCGCAAGCTTCCTTTAATGCTTTAAAAGATTCCCTAATAAAAGCATCATTAATGTATGCTCCTGACTATCAAAAAGACTTTAACCTGTATATTGCGGCAGCAGATACGACCATCGCAATGGTTTTATTACAAGAAGATGATGGAATAGAACATCCAGTCTATTGTTTAAGTCGAAAATTAAATGATACAGAAAGCAAGTACTCCTATGTTGAAAAGTTGGCTCTAGCAGCTATTCAAGCAGTACAGAGATTTTGACACTATATCCTCTTTCGCAAAACTACCATTTTGTCAAATTGCAACCCTATGACTTACATTCTGTCACGTCAATTACTAGGGGAAAAATATTCAAAATGGATAGCCATTTTGGAAGAGTTTGATCTGGAATTCACAAAATCAAAATCAAAGAAATATCTAGTTTTCGTGGAGTTACTATGCGACCTCCCATCATCGTCCAATGATTCAACGTCCAAAGCATAAATCATGGACGAATCTTTGTTTTTAATATCGTTAAGTGATCCGTGGTATGGAGATATATTGATATATCTCCAAACCAAAACATTCAGGCCTAATACCTCTCGCTCTAAACAACGGTGTACTCGATACCAAGCAAAAGACTACAAGATCGTCGATGATACCCTTTATCATAATGGCGTTGATATAGTTCTGCGAAGGTGCCTCACCCATGAGGAGGCCAAAAAAGTCCTCAATGATTGTCATTTAGGTGCGTGTGGGGGGCATCAATCTGGTTACACTACGGCACAAAAGGTCTTACGAGCAGGTTACTTCTGGCCTACTATATTCAAATATTGCATAATTACGGTCAGAAGTTGCCATGCTTGTCAGATCTTCGACCGCAAAACCAAACTACCACCCGCACCACTGCATCCAGTAGTTGTTGTTGGGCCATTCACCAAATGGGGCATAGACTTCATGACATGTAACCCCACCTCGGCTGGGGGGCATGGGTATATCATATTCGCAGTCGCCTATTTAACAAAATGGGCTGAGGCGATGCCTACATTAAACAAAAGTGGCGAAACGGCTACTCTTTTCTTTTTCAATCATATAGTCTCTAGATTTGGTGTTCCACAAGCTATATTCATAGATCATGGATCACATTTTCACAATCACATGATGGTTGAATTGGATGCCAAAAGATAGTTCTCCTCCGTATTATCCGCAAGCTAACGGAAAAGTTGAGGCCATCAACAAAGTCCTGAAGCGCATGCTACAAAGGATGATTGGAGTCCACAAATAGAGTTGGCACTTAATCCTGTACTCAGCCTTGTGGACATATAGGACATCAGTGAGAAATGCGACCGGGTTCACACCCTTTCAACTAGTGTATGGCCTAGAAGTGGTCTTACCAAATCGATGTGAAATTTCATCTCTCAAGCTCACAGTCGACCTACTCCTTGGAACTTCGAAGGAAGAGGCTCATCTCTTGGAACTAATCCAATTGGATGAAACCCATCGTGACACTGATTTGGCTAATGAAGCTCATAAGAAATGAGTCAAGGCACAATTTGACAAGAATGTCAAACCCCGTGTCTTCTCAGAAGGTGACCTGGTCTTACTTTATGATCATGAATCTAATAAATTGGGAGTAGGTAAGTTCCAACCATTGTGGATGGGTCCCTACATTGTTAAACGAGTATTAGCAAAAGGAGCCTATGAGCTAGTAGACTACGATGGGATTCCACTGTCGCAACCCTGAAACGGGTTGTATCTTAAGCGTTACTATGCTTGATTAAGTGTAGCAATCTCTTTATATGCTTTTGTTACATTTTTGTTTTCATCAAGAGTGATCATTTTGGTTAGGTAATCCACGCTACATTTGTTATAGATGTCGAACCTATTGGAATCATTCGTTGGATATGCCGATGGAGCTAGTCGTAATACGCAGAATCTATCTTCTGCAGCCTAGGCCATCTTTGGTCCAAGCGACGAGTTAGTGAGTTTCAGAGGGATATGTATTGGTCGATCAATGAACAACATCGCTGAGTACATCACGTTGATGGAGCTTCTTTCTACTGCCATTACACATGGCATACACTGACTTGTTGTCAGGCTAGATTCACAACTCGTCATCCTACAAATTACTAGCATCTATTCTGTTCGGAATCCAGCTATCTATCGTATCTTCCTAAGGGTTAAGATTTTGGAAAGGCAGTTTGATTCTATTCAATACATTTCCAGAAACTTAAACACATTAACTGATTCATTAGAAAATTATGTGTTAGATAGACATTTGCAGCATTTATAAAAGAAAAAGCATTTCAATTAACATTTGCATCAAGATCACATAACTTAACCAAAATAAAGCTCTGAAAATAAAAAACATATATAATTGTTTATAGTTTTTACAAAATGTTCTGTCTAGGACAAAATCGGTCATGCGACCCAAAAACTCAAAAAAGCAGGAAAGCACCCTATACTAATGGTGCTAGTGATAACAAGTCAGCACCTGTGTGATCATACGTAAAAGCCTAGTCCATCAACTTGGCATTCCAGTGGTATGGCGCTGTCATCTCAGAGGTAACTCGTTGGTCCTCACATCCTGAATACCAAGGTTAAGACCCTTGATATGATCTTGCAATACTGCAAGGGTCTCTGCTATGTCCAGATCATGAAGGACAGTCCTCCCTATAGCCTCTCCTGTTGCAACGGCAATTGCTACCCTTGGGCGCACTATTGGTCGCACTGGTCCAATATCTGCACAAATATATGGGTTTGATTAGTCTTGATAACATTTAAAAAACACAAGAACATTATAAAAACAATAAATAGAGATATGGTTAGATCTTTTTACCTATAAGAGCCCACTGCTCGCCAGCCGGTAACGCCAAATCTAGGTCGCCTCGGAAATCCATCCCAACATATGGATACTCGGCAAAGACCATCTCCTAACAGCTGAGCCACTCAAAGAAGGCATCAGAGAATGAAATATGTGACTAACCAGCATGTCTGGCCATGAGATCGACCCATCTCTGCATTCGTGGTTCCCTCTGTGCCGACAGTCCGAGTGAAATGTACTGTGGTTGCATCAGTGGAATCCTCTCCAAGGTGAAAGCGGTCAAAATAGAACCATAACCAAAGTTCTTGGACATTTTGTTCTTCACCTTGGAAATTTGTTCTTTTATAACTGGAAGTACTGCATCACACCAGTTGAATACCTTTGGTTCAAGGCATTCTAGGGCATACTGCATATAGGACCTGTTGGCCAAATGAAGAGCCGCGCTACCAGCCAATCTAGAAAAGGTGAATAAAACAGTCCTCAAGGACCAGCCAGTGACATCTCGGATACTAATCTTACCATCCCTACTTGGCTAAGATCCATCTCTACAAAACTAACGAATATAATCCCTCACGGATTCACCCCCACGGGCAGATCTTGATAGTGAGAGAGGGGTGCCACGCCTCGATAATCCAATCAAAAAGTAGATATCCTCAACTATCAAAGGGATGGATTTACCTATAATCTAGAACACTTAGTTGGTGGGATCCCATGCATTGAGAAGATATTGCAACAAATTGATTTGTTGCCTTATGTTGGATGTGCAGAAGAATTTGAGCAAGCCACAGTTTCACAATGTAGTAACCGTACCCGGATCATGTAAGGCAATCATATTCTCTTACTCATGCTCATGTTCACACCATGTAATGACCATCTTGATCCGATGAATCTCTAAAAAACAAACAAGAGATGAATTAGGATCCTGATTTGGGCAAAAAAAGGCAAAATTTCCATGAAAAAACAATGCATAAACTTCTTCTCCTACGCCCATCGCACCTTGGCTATGTACAGGGTCGGATGCATACTAATTGGCCAATGGCCAGCTCAGTATGCATCACACTTTTCGATGCATACCAGGTGCGATGGGGAGAGAATGAATTTTTGAAACCCCTGAGTCCCAGAAAAACAAGAAAAGGTGCTCAGAATCAAAAAAAGAAAGAATGCAATTGAAGAGTTCAGGATTAGTGCCTACCTGGTCTAGACGGTGCTGCAAATAGTCCATCGAATCTCTTGGAATCAGCTGATGAAATTCAAGGGGGAAAACACCTCCAGAGCTCCAACAATCCCAAATTTGAATGAAATGGTAAAAATGAGAGGTAAAACTACTTTTATGTTACTGTTCATGTAATTCAAGTAAGATGTTGGTTTTTAACTCATTTTTCAAGCATGTATTTACATTTCTAATAAATTTGATGGAGAAATTGAATAGGTAGTATGACCGTCAAAAGAACATAGTGTTGATGGAAAATTGAACATCTCTGACTATTATAACAAGAAATGTTACCATAGGGTTCAAGCTCATTAAAAAATAAACCCACCACTGAGCATAGTTTCCAAAGATTCAAGCTCATTAAAAAATGAATCCACCTGTTAACACCCAGGTTGTTCCCTATGACTCCCAAGGGAATACAGCCGGGGTAACCACTAACCAACCTTTGGATTATAGATCCTAGCCTATCTATAATTATAGAGGGCTCTCTCTTTATGTTTCAGGTATGTTTTGTGAGTATTTTAGGCTAGTTAAAAGTTTCAGTTTCCTGTTTAAGATTTCGGTTGGTGAACTTTTGTTGTAAGAAGGGCATGAAGAGTGTAGAAGATGCTAATCCATTGGGCATATGGAGTCAGAAAAGTGAGATAGTTCTGGTGCCTGTGATGGAGAAAGTTTTGCT